>PVLC010034407.1:0-16814 GCA_004027655.1 Graphiurus murinus
GTCAGCCTCAGTTACTTAGTGAGGCTCTTTGCCACTTAGTGAGACCCTGTTTCAAAATAAAGAATAAAAAATAGGGCTGGGGCTGTAGCTTGGAGGTAGAATGCCCCTGAGTTCAATCCCCAGTACTGCAAAAAAAAAAAAAAAAGAACAGAATGATGTCATTTATAGGAAAATGGATGGACTTGGAGGACGTTATGTCAAGTGATATTAACCAGTCACAGAAAGTGAAGGGTCATATGTTTTCTCTCATACACGGAAGCTAGGGAGCAATTGAGCTATAAGAGGGACCTTAGATAATGGAGGAGAAACGCCAGTGGAGCCAGGGAGGGGTCAGGAGAGGGTGGTGCTGGGGGGTGGGCAGAGGGGGATTTAATGAAGGAATCACTTCCATTGATGTTTTGCACATATATGAGAAGAGCAATGCCAATCTCCAAATGACATGGAGAAGGGGAGAGAGTGGGGAGGGAGCTCGGGGGAAGCCCACCAAGCTCAACGTACATGCATGTCCCTATCACGCTGAACTATATTATGATGCACTGATAAAGGTATTTTTTAAAAATGGAATTGAGCCAGGCATTAGTGGCACATGCCTGCAATCCTAGTACTTGGGAGGCAGAGATAGGAGGATCGCAGGTTGAAGGCCAGCCTCAGCAACTTAGTGATGCCCTTCACAACTTAGTGAGGTCCTGTTTCCAAGAGAAAAATTAAATAGGGCCAGGGGTATAGCTCAGAGGTAGGATGGCCCTGGGTCCAATCCCCAGTACCAGTGTGTGTGTGCGTGGGGGTGGGGATTATGTTGGAATTGGCCACTCTTTAGACCTCACGCCTTCACTGCTGCAGGATTCCACTTGGACTCTAGGTCCCGACCTAAAAATAAGAGTAATGTTCACTAAGAGTTTCCTCTAAGGACTTTATTGTCATGAGCATACCAAAATTTTGCAGCCACTTGTCAATTAAGCAATGTCTTTAGTCCCCATGAGAGGCCAAGTACCTTGTGTAAGGACACACGGGCTGTCTGACTTCAGAACTCCAACGTGTGACACCGATATCCCCCACGCCAGGCAGTGTACCCCAAGCTCTCAGACACCATTGAGTCTAGCCCCTGCCCTCCACAGGAATCTCCTCTCAGCCTCTGGGTGCATGGGTCTCCAATGGCTCACGATCCCACCCCGGGGTCTCTTCATTTTCATGCCCTTAAGCTCCAGCTCTGATGGTGATTGGTCACAGGCAGCATGAGGGAATGAGGTGAGACAGCCGCAAGCCCCTCCCAGGTCTGCAGATGACCAAACAGTGACTTCCTGTTCGTGGGACCCCCCATTCTAGGCCTTGCTTCTGATACCTTTAGGAATTGCGGTCAGCTGCTACAGTCTCCTTTGGGGCACAAAGGCGTGGTGTCCCTGCCACCCCACGCAGACTCTCTTGGGTTTGTTCTCTGAGTCCTGGAGTCCCGGCGTGTCTGAATCTGCTTTCCTGACCCAGAACCAGCCCACCCTTGCCTGTCCAGTTGACACAAACACTAAGTACAGCAAGGAGGGGACTGGACACAGGGGCAGGCCCTCTGCAAAGAAACTCAGCTGCAAGAGTTCAATAAAAACAGAACAAAGAATAATCCACAGTCCTCTGGGCTACGATCCAGCCAGTCCTTGGTCCTGGAGTCTTCCATGAGAATTCCTGACAACCGCTCTCTGAGACAGGCACAATGACCATTTCCAGGTTTCTAGTTGAAGAAACTGAGTTCGGTAATCCTCCTAACACTGCACTGGTAGTACATTGGGGGTAACTAGTGAGGCCAGATTGGACGCCAAGCATATCTGCCGCCAAAGTCCATGGACATAACCCTCCCCTCTTGTAAAGAAGGTTGCAGGGTGGGGGTATAGGCCTCATCTGTCCTCCTAAGAGTTATTTTAATATAGGAATATGCAACCAGGTGTGGTGGCTTATAATTCTAGATATTCAGGAGGCTGAGGCAAAAGGGCTGCAAACTGGAGGTCAGCCAGTCCAGGCATCTTAGAGACACCTTGCCTCAAATTAAAATAAAAAGGGAAGCCGGGCGTGGTGGCGCATGCTTGTAATCCCAGCATTCGGGAGGCTGAGACTGGAGGATCTGGGTTCGCGGCCAGCCTCAGCTACCTAGTGAGGCACTCCGCAACTTAGTGAGACCCGGTTTCAAAATAAAAAATAGGGCTGGGGGTATAGCTCAGAGGTAGAATGTCCCTGAGTTCAATCCCTAGTACCACAAAAAAATAAATAAAATAAATAAAATAAAATAAAATAAAAAGGGCTGGGGATTGTAGCTCAGTGGTTGAGAGCTTGTCTAGCATGTGTGAGGCCCTGCGTTCAATCTCCAGCACCACAAACAACAACAACAAATCTCACACACACACACACACACACACACACACACATACACACACACACACAAGAATCTGTTACCAACATTTAAAAATTGTGAGCTCTCCCATGACAATTCAGGTTTGGGGCTACAATTAAAAATGAGGATTTCTGTTCCTCCCTGGGCATGCCTTCCCATAAGGCAGCTAGTGGCTACAGCTGAGCCCTGGTGGACCTCTTAAAGTAGGATACTCTCTCTGCAATTCTTGGGTCCTCCTGATTCCCTTCAGTCATTTCCGTTCTGGGCTCAGCCTCTGGAGCTTTTGGGTTGGCGACTTCTAGAGACAGAAGGCTCCTGTTCAAGCTGTGCTGCAGAGGCCCAGGCTCCAGGGCCAGAAGATGTAATCCTGGACCAGGTACTTAGACCAAGCTAGAGCACCCTGCCAGTGCTCAGAGGCTAGCCTTGGCCTGTCTACAACACGGAGTGGCATCTTGGTGGAGCAGAATAAGGGCGAAGCTGGCCTTTCTTCTATGGCACAAACAAACAAACAAACAAACAAACAAAAAAAACACAGGGCCAGAAGAACCTTATAAAACAGCCTGTCTAACCCTCTTCCTTTTGGCTGGGGAAACTGAGGCTTTACTAAGGGAAGGGACTTGCTTGAGTCACACAGACGGGCGGTGGTAGCGCTGGGTTTGGATCCCACCCGGAGACATCTGTGTGTCTTTTGCAATAGGAGACCTGTCTTCCCAACACCCGTGTCACAATCGAGGAAAGAGGAGACAGGAAGCCATCCTCTCAGCCCCTAATCAGACTGGTTCTGCCTCCATCGGTCCTGTTCCTCCAGCTCTGGCTTCCTTGCCCAAGAACCAAGCGCAGGGAGTTCCCAGGGTGCAGGAAATGAGCCAGAGCTCGGAGGAGGTGGGCCAGGAGGCTGCTCCCGCTGGGAAGGCCAGGCCCCTGCTCCCTGAAGGTGTCTCTAGTGGGTGGAGCCAAAGCTCTCCATGCAGACTCTGTTCGGCCACCCATGGGCTCAGTACTCTCCATGGAGTCAAATTCTCCCCTTACAGTGAGAAGAAAAAGAGAAGGCAGATGGCCAAAGGAATCCAATTCCGAGTGGGGTGCTCATCTGAAAAACTGGGTATTGGGGTAGAAGACGCCTGTCTCCTCCTCCAGAACATGCTGGAACTGAGGAATACATTTCGCCCCGGGATAAAGGGTGAGGCTGGAAATCGCCTGCCTGGTAGCTCAGGAAACCAGTCAGGCAACATCCCACAGCCTGACTTGGGAAGCTTCACTGGAGAGGGGTAGAAGTTAGAGAAATCGGGATACCCTACAGGCTGCAATTCTGAGACAGGGGAACTAGACCAAGAAAGAGTACACGTATGGGTTTAAGAACCCGGGAGCCCTGGTTTATATTCTGTCTCCTCGCTGCAATCCCCTGAGCAAATTATTAGTCCTTTCAGGGCTACTATAGCTCTAGAATTAGGGTGGTAAGCATAGCACTACCCACCTTCCACAGCTGCATCAAGGATTAAATGAGACAGTACAGAGAAGAGCCTAGTGCACTAGCTGGTTCCTGGTAAGAACACAAGCCCAGGGTCTTTCCTTAGTATTGCCTGAGGTTCCTTCCCTCCCATTTCTAAAAGGCCAGAGTCAGTTTGGGGGGGTGGGAATCTCTGCACCCCTCTCCCCTATATCTTGGGTGACAGACAGCTGGATCTGGGCAGATAATAAAATCTGCCGTCTCCTCCCAGGTTCCCCTTAGTAATGCCACCCCCACGCCACCCTCAAGGGGTCCCCTTCCCTCCTTTTAGCCTTTTAGCTACCCCAGCCGGGTCGCGAAGGTGGAGGTTCGCGCAGCCAGAACCCTCATCTTCAAGGCGGGTCTGGGGACCTGCTGGGGGGCACCTCGTGCTGACCACCCCTCCCCGGCTTTGGGCCCCTGGCAGGAGAGGAGAAAGAAAGGGGTGACGGGTGGGGAGAAGCAGAGCGCGGAGCCCGCCCACTCCCCACCTGGACGCACGCACCGTTCTCGCAGCTGCTGTTTTGCGCCCGCAGCTCCATGGGGCCCGGGCGCAGGGACGCACGCGCCGGCCAGGGCGCCCGGCTCCCGCGCTCCGGAGCAGGTGGCCGCAACTTGTCCCGGCGCGGCTCGGCGGCGAGAAGCCGCGGGGGTCGGGACCCAGAGGTGGGGAAAAGTGACGCGCCCCAGGGGGAGGGTCCCGGGGAGGAGTCACTCGGCACCTTGGGCAACTCCCGGCACCCGGGACCCGCGCTCCGGCCCGAAGAGGGGCGCATACCCTCGTGGGGTGCGGACGCCTCCGCCCGGCGCCCAGTCACCGAGTCGCCGCCCCGCCCCGGCCGGGGAACGAGCGAGGGGCGGGTCCCGGGACGCGCCCTCCGGATGCCGGCTCGGCCATCCAGCTCCCCAGGTGGCTGAGTGGATGGGTCCCCGGCGCGGCGGGGGACGTGGCACCTTTCCCGCCCAGATGGAAGTGGCTGTGTGAGGGGTGGAGTGGCCAAAGGGTCTGAAAACCTGGTCGCTCCTTCCTTTCCTTCCTTCGCTCCCTCCCTCCCTCCCTCCCTCCCTTCCTCCCATCCTCCATCCTTCTTTCCTTCTTTCCCTGGCTTATTCACTCATTCAACATAGAAGTCTGATCTGTGCTTGGAACTAGTAGGTAACAAGAACACAGTAAGTACCCAATACATGTTCAATATAAATTTATGTCACAGGAATGGGCAAATTGAATGAAAGGAGAAAACGACGTGACTGGAGACGAGAGTCAGAATTTTCCTTGTTCCCCAGGAACCTTGTACATTAAATGGAAGACCAATATTTTCCAAACATATATATAAACAGACACACATATAATGTGTATTTTCCACATTTATATATACATATATAATGTGTATTTTCCACATTTATATATATACATATATAGTGTATATTATACATACATATCTACATATATATGCATACATACACACACACACACACTCACACACAGAACGAAAGTATATTTGCTTCTGTGGGTAATAGTAAAAACAAGTTAGAAAGACATTGACCTGGACCATAACACCACATAATGCTTTGCTATAGACCAGGCAGAGTTCAAAGTGCTGAAAGATCCTGGTTTATTTACTTGTCCAGAGAACCATAGGAGGGACCTGCCCTTCTCATTCGCAGTGAGACGTCCAAGCGCTAGGATCAAGGGCATGTTATCTGCGGCCCCACGGCAGGTAACGGCATGGGCACCGCCTGGTGTTATAGACTGAAATAAACTCTTGCTTCTGGGATGGGGTGCATAGCTGCTAAGAAAGCAGGGGTCACTTCTGGCAGTTTTGGTCACTGGCTTCCTAGAGGAGGTAGCTTTTTCTTAAATTAAAAACAAAAAAATAAAAGGTACTTGAGATTGAACTCAGGGACATTCTACCTCCAAGCTATACCCTGTCCCTATTTTTTTTTTTTTTTTTTTTTTTTTCTGAAACAGGGTCTCACTAAGTCGCTGAGGTTAGCTAAGGAGGTAGCTTTTGAAAAACAGGCATCTATCATATCTTCCACGTAAGAGCTTCTGGGCCCCCAAGCCCAGCCTTCAACCTTCCTGCTTGTGGCCTCTGGCTGGGTCTCAACTCCAGTGTGTGACCTCTAACTCTCTGGATTACTTTAAATAACTTTCCATGCAGATCAATGTCCTTATCTGTCAAATAACGCAGTCTCTTCCCACGTGTGTGAACTGCAGTCTCTTCCCATGTGTGTGAACCACCATGGGGCCGGGGTAGGGGAGGTAGCAGAGGTGAGAAGGGAAATCGTAGCCATTGCTGGCCGACTACAGCCCAGTCCACACACCAGGCCTGCCCCTGACTTTGGAGGGATCTGAACCCAGAGTGAGTCCTTTAGGACCTTTAGGTATGAATTGGAGCACAGAGAAGCCAGGAACCAGCCCTAGTGGGAAATGCTCCTTCATTATGGGAAAACGCAGAAACATAGGCGTCGTGCTGAGAAGGGGGATTCGAGGAAAGACTTTACCTTTTCTCTTCCTTAAGCGTTTCAACAGCACAAATCTTCCTTGTGCTGGGAAACCCTGTCTACTCTGATGCCAGCCACCGTACAGCCCTCAAACTGTCACTGAATTCAAACTCGACTGCTTTTGTTCTGAGGACACAGGACAAGAGCTGTAGCCTGTTCCCCTCTGGCTTTGTTATTTTACTTCTTCTAGCTTCAGTGAGGTATTTTTCAGTTTTTTAAAGTATACTTTAATTGGTACATTGTGATCTCACATCGTAACGAAGCTCAGAGTGATACGGATATACATGCACACAGCACTTGGTGAGGTATTACTGATGAATGAGAATTATATATATATATATGTTTTGATATATGCATACATCTTGAGATGACCACCATAATCATACTCATTAATATATCCACCCAGCTCACATAGTTACTTGTGTATGTATGTGAAGGAGGGTATGTTTGCATGGTGAGAACACAGGCTTCTCTTGGTGGCCTGACCTTTTTAAACCCTAAGAGGGGACATTTAAGATGGTGGTCGTCAGAGCTGTGACCAGATCCTAAGAGATAGATGCACATATGTATTCTTTAATACCTTTACTCTTCTATGTGTTTATGATTTGAGGTGCCACTAAAATTTAGGGACCAAGCCAGGAGTCCTCTTGCCTAGGCTTAAGGGACAGTACCCAGTTCATCCTGTGTTTTGAGAGAGGGCTTTTTCGTACTCAGGTGAATTTTGGATTTTAGGGCAGTGGTATGGTGTGGAAGGGGCTGAGACCAGTGCAGGGCCTTCCACACCCTCTCTGGCCCTCGGGCTCCCCATCTGCTCCAGGAGGGGGCTGGGTCCCCCCAAGCTGGCCTCGGGGCCACTCACCAGGGCAGACACAAAGGGCCCCATTGAACCGTAGGCTCTTGGGCTGCTGTCCGGACAAAGCTCTTTTCTCCTCGAGCCACAATGACCCAGTCAGGCAGGTATTAGGGCTCTCAGCATTGTCTCCCCAGAAAAGAACAACAGGGCTCACTGTCTGTCCCAGGCCCAGTCCCCCTGGGGAGGGCGGGAGGCTTTGGAAGAGTCTGACCAGCCAGGGACAGATGGGCTCTGTCCTTAGCACACCAAGGACTGGTGACGAGCCGTACGTCTTTGGGCCAGCTATATAGGAAGGAGCAAGAAAAGAAAGCTACCAAGTTTTGTTTTTTTTTTTTTAAAAAAACGGACTTTTCTAAGTGCACATCCAAATGTTTTATGTCAAAGAGCTGCTCTGTCCTATAAGGTAGCCAAGAGCCACACGTGGCCACCGATCACTTGACAGTAGCTAATGCAAAAGGTGACACGCTGTAAGTATAAAACAGGCTCTGATGGCCTCGTGGGCCAGATACTCCTTGGCTGCCAGGGTCTGTCCTGAGCCTTGTAGAACGTTCAGCAGGATCTCTGGCCTCCAGCCCCTGGTTGCCAGCAGCACACACACTCCCTCACCTTCTGCCCCCTGGTTTCCACAACTGGAAACATCCCCATGGAATTGCCCAAGTCACCCTGGGTGGAGAACCACCCATATATATATATTTAAATACTATTATTCGTGCATTATCGTCTCGCATCATAATGCAGTTTACAGTGACATACGTGCACACAGCACTTGGGGGGCTTTCCCCAGCTCCCTCCCCACTCCTCCCTTCCCCAAACAGGATATTGAGACTGACTGACGTTGCTATATTCACATTGTGCATATCATCGATGGAAATGTCTCCTTCACTAATCCCCCTGCCCCTCTCCCTAGACCACCTCCTGGGGGTTTCTCCTCCACTATCTTAAGTCCCTCTCTTATCCCAGTCACTCCCTAGCTTCCACATAGGAGAGAAAACATATGCTCCTTCACTTTCTGTGACTGGCTAAGCTCACTTTACATAATGTCCTTCAGGTCTCTTCATTTTCCTGCAAATGACATCATTTTGTTCTTCTTTATTGCTGAGGTGAATTCCATTGCATGTATATCCCACAATTTTGTAATCCATTCATCTGTTGATGGACACCTAGGTTGGAGAACCACCTTGACTTCAAAGACATAATATGAAAGAAAAAATGGAAAATTTCTATCAAGCCGGGCATGATGGCACATGCTTGTAATTTCAGCATTTGGGAGGCTGAGACTGGAGGATCCAGGTTCGCAGCCAGCCTCAGCTGGTTAGTGAGGCCCTCCACAACTTAGTGAGACCCTGTTTCAAAATAAAGAATAGAAAATAGGGTTAGGGCTGTAGCTTGGAGGTAGAATGCCCCCAGGTTCTATTCCCAGTACCTCAAAAAAATGGAAAATATCTTAATTTAAAAAAAAATACTGATTATATGTTGATGATATTTTTGACAAATTGGGTAAACTAGATCACTAAATCAATTAACCTACTACCCTATTTTTTTTTTTTTTTTGCGGTACTGGGGATTTATCCCAGGGGCATTCTACCTCTGAGCTACACCCCCAGTCCTATTTTTTATTCTTTATTTTAAAACAGGGTCTCACTGAATTGCAGAGGGCATCACTAAGTAGCTGAGACTGGCTGCGGAGCCTGGATCCTCCTGTCCCAGCCTCCCAAGTACTGGGATTCTTTTCACTTTTTATAAAGTGCTTACTAAGCTATTTAAAATGACATATGTGACTGGGTGCAGTGGTGCATGCCTGTAATTCCAGTACTTAAGAGGCTGAAACAGGAGGACCACAGGCTCAAAGCCAGCTTCAGCAACTTAGCAAGACCCTCTGTAACTTAGTGAAAACTTGTTTCAAAATAAAAAATAAAATAGGGCTGGGGTGTAGCTTGGAAGGAGCACACCCTGGATTCAATCCTCAGTACCACAAAAAAATAAGTGAAATTACATATGCAGCTCATATTGTGTTTCTGTTGGATAGTGCTGTTGTAGGGGAAAAATCTGAGCGCCAGAGATGGAAAGAGAACAGCGGGAAGTCTTGGAAAGACAGAGTCAGGGCCCCAAAGAGGCTTCCAGACTGCTACATCTGATCAACTCTTCCATGCCACACAACCCCGCAGCTGAAAAGACACCCCCAAAGCAGTGCATGGGGCATTTCCACTAGGTAGAGCTGGAGAGCACTGGAAGAGGTAGAGAGACACAAGGAGCATCCATGCCATTTACAGAGGACTTGCTGAATATTGTATACATGCTCATGTAATCTTTGCAACAACTCTGGGAAGCAGGTTCTGTCATTCTCTCCATTTTCCATGTCAGGAAACAATATTCCAGGAAGGTCCCTCAGCCGCTAAGTTGAGAAGCCAAGAATCAAACCCAGATATTCTTCAATCCTACACATCGAGCCATGTGGTCCCGGTGCTAGTAGTACTTGGTGTGACTTGGGAAGGTCACTTCCCCTTCTTGCCTCCTGCCCCGGGTAAGAGGACCAGGAGAGAAATAGTCTGCAGTCCTTTCCTGGGCAGGGCAAGGCAGGGCAGGGCGGGTGGTGCCACCTCCTTCAGGCAGATGAGGAATCTCGGAAAGGAATCTAGGCCATTGGTATGCTGAGGCTGCCCACATTTCTCCAGGTGTGTTCCAGAATGGCTACTCATAGAGAGCTTTATTGTCATGAGACATGATGCTTGGGACGACACCTGTGTGCTTGGTCTAGCTCTACGAAGAGCACTCTGCCCAGCGATGGGGTCTGTGCACCACCAGTATTCATAATGATCACTAAACCAGCGCTCTCTGACGGAGCTCTTCCTCTGCATGCTTTGCAGACATTAGCTTAGGCGGTCATTAAAGACCCGGCACCATCGGAAATACCATACCACTTTACAGAAAGCCAGGACCGAGGCTCCAAGGCCGCGTCATGCACGGTGGAAGGAACAGATCTTCAAGCTGGGAGTGTGCATCCCTAGAGAAGTTCTCTTAACCAAGGCCCTGGTGTGCTGAGGCCAGCTCTGGTTCCCAGAGCCTTTCTGGTCTTCCTCTGCATAGAGCAACTGGGAAGACGAGGGCCATCTAGAAACCGCAGGGGGTTCTCGTATTGCCTTCTTAGCAGCCCTCATTCAGCATCCTGGAATATCCTGCCCAACATCACTTGGCTAATTTGTGACACAATCAACATTTCACTCAAAGCCACTTGAACCCCACCCAGCTCTCCGATCTCCCTCCATGGGCAGAAAGGGCTAAAGTGAGGCCAAATCATAAGAGTTAGCCAAGCATGGTGGTGCACGCTTGTTGAGAGCATTTGGGAGGCTGAGACTGGAGAATCCGGGTTCGCGGCCAGCCTCAGCTACCTAGTGAGGCACTCTGCAACTTAGTGAGACCTTGTTTCAAAATAAAGAATAAAAAGTAGGGCTGGGGGTATAGCTCGGAGGTAGAATGCCCCTGAGTTCAATCCCTAGTACTGCAAAAAAAGAGTTAATTTGGGGGGGGGGGCTACTTTTTGAGGATGAGCCAGCGAAATGCAAATTTCACACACATCACCCCGTTTCATTCTCACAAGCCTGTGAATTGGGAATGGATATTATTATTTCCATGTTAGACAGAAGAATAGTGAGGCTCAGGGAAGCTAAGTCACTTGTCTGCTGTTAAATGAAACCCAGAAGACAGATTCTAGAGTGATCCAGTTTCTTGGTCACTCTCTCGGGCTGGGGCTGATCACACTCCACTACAGAAATATCTGCCTATGGGAGGGAGTTTCAAATGACTGCAGAGGGCAAAGCTCACTCTGAGAAATGCCGATGGATGTGTACCATTGGTTGATCTGGATGTGGTGTACAGAAAGCTGAATGCACTTAAGTTATGGATAAGAACTTCAGATCTTCTTAAAACAACAACAACAACAAAACTACAGCTAAAATAATGATACTGATATGAAGTATCATTGCATGACATCTGTGTCACAGGTTTTTTTTTTTTTTAAATGGGCATTTCCTCTAATCTTTACAGCAAACTCACTTTAGGATAACCTCACGGTGTGTGAACATCATGATAGTACCCGGTTTTTACAGCTGATGACGAGACTCTGATGTCAAGTGGCTTGGTCCGGATCACAGGGAGAGTAACTGGCTAAGCTGGGATTTAGCAGGTTTGCAGAGCGCCTGCCGCTGTTTTATCTGAGTCATGGGCAAGCTCTGGGCAGGGGATCCAAGGAGATCAGAGTGACACACTTCGCCTGGGCCTGCTTGGACCTGTAGCACTTGGCCTGCGAGAACAGGGAGTGGAGGGACACAGTGAACTCCGAGTGTGGCCAGAGGGAAGACTACCTCTGAAGCGGGAGATCAACCTTAAAAGAGCAACACAGGTAGGCTCTGTTTTCACCGTCATTTATTATTATTATTATTAATTGCCGGTCTCCAACTCTGATGTTTGAGGGGCTGGTAGAAGCAGGACACGTGAGTTTTGGTCCCTGTCTGCCACTAACACACTGGAACCTGAGACATTTCCTTCCCAACCGGGTCTGAGTTTCCTCCAATATGTGAAATGAAAATAAAGAACTAGATCATTGGTTTCTTTTCTTTTCTTTTCTTTCTTTCTTTTTTTTTTTTTTTTGTGGTACCAGGGATTGAACCCAGGGACATTCTACCTCCCCAAGCTATAACCCCAGCCCTACTTTTTATTCTTTATTTTGAAACAGGGTCTCACTAAGTTGCGAAGGGCCTAATGAAGTAGCTGAGGCTGGCCTTGAACCTGTGATAGATTCTCCTGTCTCAGCCTCCCAAGTATTGGAATTAGATCATTGGTTTCTTAAATGTGTGTGTATCTGTGGTTTCTTCTTCTTCTTCTTCTTCTTCTTCTTCTTCTTCTTCTTCTTCTTCTTCTTCTCTTTGGTGGGATTGGAGTAGATAGCAAACTTTTTTTTTTTCCCCAAAGAGAAAGCTATACAAACCTCCTTACAGAACACCATCTTTTGTTGATTCAAGGTGGGATCCTGGGAGCCGGGCGTGGTGCCGCACGCTTGTAACCCCAGCATTCGGGAGGCTGAGACCGGAGGATCCAGGTTCTCGGCCAGCCTCAGCTACCTAGTAAGGCACTCCAAAACCTAGTGAGACCTGGTTTCAAAATAAAGAATAAAAAATAGGGCTGGGGGTATAGCTCGGAGGTAGAATGCCCCTGAGTTCAATCCCCAGTACCGCAAAAAAAAAAAAAAAAAAAAAAAAAAAAATTGGGGGATCCTGGAACCTCGGCCCCTTGGCCTCTGTGTTGTCACTCTTGTGCCCCCTCCCCTGCAGCAGCTGCTGAGACATCATCCACCCGTGCCAGGGCTTGGCAGAGCCTAGTGACAGCGTGGGGCTGTGTGGTTGCCTGGGCATACATCAGATGCCTTGGCCACTGCGCTGGTGAGATGCTCCATCGGGGCTGGTAAGCTTCAGAAGGACAACTTTCCTGCCTGGAGAGGCTCATGAGAAGGTACCCATGGGCATAGGACCTTCTTGGTTCTCCAGCTTATTTCTCAGGGGCCTGGGACACAAAAATGCTATTGCCAAGTGGGTCTGAACACTCCTGCATGGGTGATGTAGTCTGAGTCCCCAAGGGAAATTCCCACTTCCTCCCAAGTAGCATAGGATGTAAGCCAGGATACTGGAGAGGTGTTTAATTTGCAAACTCAAAAACAATTGGCCGGGCCTCTTTCAGGGATCCTGGAGAGGAGGAGCAAGTTTGCAGTTGTGTATGGTTCTCACTTCAGCCATTCATAATAGCTGAGTGACCTTAGGCAAGTTACTTACCCTCTCTGGGCCTCAGCTGTCTTATCTGTGAAACAGGGATGACATCGGGTATGGTGGCGCATGTTTGTAGTCCCAGTAACTGGGAGGCTGAGACAGGAAGATAGGATCACAGGTTCTCAGCCAGCCTCAGAAACTTAGCAAGGCCCTCTGCAACTTAGTGAGACCCTGTTTCCAAATAAGAAATAAAATAGGGCTAGGGGTATAGCTCAGAAGTAGAATGCTCCTGGGTTCAATCCCCACTACCCCCCCCACCTACACACACACACACACACACACACACACACACACATAGGGATGATGATGAAGAAAAAGAAGAAGGAGGAAGAGGAGGAGGAAGTGGAGGAGGAGGAGCTATCTCTTACCTAACACTCTCTATGTTCAGATTCTATGTGTATAGCATAGACACATATGTCAGCAAATCCTCATGATAGCCTCATGAGGTGGGTGTTTGTTGTATTAGCCATTTAATGAAGGAGGAAACTGAGGCACACAGAAGTTAGGTAACTTGCTCAAGTCAAGGCTATCAGATGGCAAGATAAGATACAAACCCACAGTTATTGGGCTCCAAAGATCACCTTTCCATCTGCAACATTCGAGTACCTTCTTATGATAAAAGCTGCTTCGAAGGTCGGTTTTGAGAACTCTGACAGGCAATCTAGATCATAGCCACAGATAGTATACAGTAGGTGCTCAGTGAAAGAATTCTCTCTCCTCCTTTCTGTATGAAATGCACCAGAGGCCCCTAAAACCTAAGGGAATGGGGGAGTGTCTACAAGAGGCTCCCTCCCAGCAGGCAAAAGTAAAGAAAAGGAAAAGAAAATTCTGTCTGGTCTCAGGGCAATATTTTTCCTGCAAATAAGTTTATTATTTATTTATTTATTTATTTATTTATTTATTTATTTATTTATTTATTTATTTATTTATTGGTACTGAAGATTGAACCCAGGGGCATTCTACCTCTGAGCTACACCCCCAGCTCTATTTTATTTGGAAACAGGGCCTCACTAAGTTGCAGAGAGGCTTGCCTTGAACCTGTGAACCTCTTATCTCAGCCTCCCACGTAGTACTGGGATTAGAGGCATGCGCCACCAGGCCCGGCACAAATAAACTTCTTTAATGAGTGTTTCCCAGTCTGTGTTCCATGGGACACCACTCGACATTATCCTGTGTTCACTAAAGCTTGGGAAATGCTACTTTCTCGGCCCTTGTTTGTCCCAGCGATGCTCAATGTACATTCACCTATGAAAGGCACTGAGACATCCTGTGGTAAAGAATGCTGTGCAGTTTCCCTTAACCCAATTTGTTCCAGACCTAACCGGTCAGAGCATCCACCTCCAACACACGCATGTGTGCACACACTTACCACTACCACCACCACCTAATGCCTATAAATAACTGATCTCCAGGACACACTTGGAAGGGGAGCTGATTATTGTCCATCTGCCCCTAAGTGAAGTAGGGGCCAGAGGCCTGCAGGGGTCGTCTGGGGCTGTCCAGTGACCCAGTGGCCAATCCTTTTGTAAATGAAGGCTTCTTCCCAAGTTCGTTGCTGAGATACAAGGCAGAGTAGCAGTTAAAAGCGGGAGCCAGGCAGCTGGAGCCATAATTGACCTTTGCTGTTCTGCAGACATCTGTCCTGGAGAGATTTGTCTAGCCTCCCTGGGCCTCGATTTCCTCCTCAGTTCTGTGGGGATAATAAGTACAGATCTCATAAGGCTCTTTGGGCTATTTCAGCAAGTTAATAAGTGAAGTGTTTAGAACAGCATCCGGAGTGAAGTAAGATGTTATTTAATTACCACTGTTCCTGGTGGGGTTTTGCTTGAAGCAAAGGCCACTTGAGTGTCTATGGCTCTTTTGATTGATTCTTTATTTTTTTGTGTGGTACTGGGGCACTCTACCTCTGAGTTACACCCCCAACCCTGATTTTTTTTTTATTCTTTATTTTGAAACAGGGTCTCACTAAGTTGCAGAGAGCCTCACTTAGTAGCTGAGGCTGGCCACGAATCTGCGATCCTCCTGTCTCAGCCTCCCGAGTACTGGGATTACAAGCGTGCGCTACCACGCCTGGCTTCCATGGCTCTTTTGAGAGAGCCGGCATGCCGCTGGAGCTCACCAGGGCCTTGCTGGAGGGAGGCCAGTAGCTCCAGGGAGACCTGTTCACAGTAGGCAGTGTCTACACTTCTGATTCTTCTCTTGTTGCTTGTCTAAGCGCAGAGGAATCCTTGCTGGAACTGTCAATTTGGGAGATGAGACAGGCTTCGGAGGAGGAGCTGGGGTAAGCAGTACAGCATCGTACGAGGTGCATCGGCTTTGAGCCACGTGATCCTGGCATCAAACCCAGGTGACCGGCACCTGCTACTTAAATGATTTTGGTCAAGTCACTTAGTTCTGCTGAGTCTCAGCTCCTTTGTCTGTAACAGGAGGATAATAACTACTCACCAAGTTTGCTGTAATGCGCAATAATAATAACCAATGTTTAATAAGCATTTTCTCACTAAATGCCCGGCCCTGTTCTAGCAACCAGGGACAGCTAATGTCAGAACAGAAGGTCGCCACACTCATGAATCTTCCATTCTGGAAAGGGTAGATATGTCACAAGTAAGCAAAGAAATTTAAAAAAAAATCATAGTGTAATAATGTACATAAATAAAATAGCTGGGCACAGGTGGCACATGCCTGTAATCACAGTACCTGGGAGGCTGAGACAGGAGGATCACAGGTTTGAAGGCAGCCTCAGCAATTTAGTGAGACCCTCAGAGATACTCAGCAATTTAGTGAGAACCTGTTTCAAAAAAAAAAAAAAAAAAAAAAAATTAAGCGGGGCATGGTGGCGCATGCTTGTAATCCCAGTACTTGGGAGGCTGAGACCAGAGGATCGCAGGTTCACGGCCAGCCTCAGCTACTTAGTGAGGTCCTCCGCAACTTAGTAAGACCCTGTTTCAAAATAAAGAATTAAAAATAGGGCTGGGAGTGTAGCTCACAGGTATAATGCCCCTGGGTTGAATCCTCAGTACTGAAAAGTAAAATAAAATAAAATATTTGTAAAAGGGCTAGGGGTGAGCCAGGCATTGTGGTGCACGTCTGTAATCCCAGTACTTGGGAGGCTGAGACAGGAGAATGGCAGGTTCAAGGTCAGCCTCAGCAATTTAGTTAAACCCTCAAAAGCTTAAACCCTGTTTCAAAATAAAAAATAGGGCTGGGTTGTAGATCAGAGGTAGAAGGCCCATGGATTCAGTCTCCAGTACCAAAAATAAAATAAGTAAAAAGAAAATATAGTAAGAGAGTGAGTGATAGAATGGTGTGGAAAGGTCTCACTGAGGGGGGGAGGGGTATGTTTGAGACCTGAGGACAGGGGGTGGCTGAACTTCAGTTTCCAGATTCCCTGTCCCTGAAGCTCCCACCCCCTGCGATGCACCTTCCCACCTGCTTCATTCCGAGGGCAGAGACTGAGGACCAGGAATCTTGTCCTTCCCCCGTGGGCAGATCCACAGTGGCAAAGGGCGCCAGTCTCCTGGCCTGGCTGCTCATTAACTCTGCCAAGACTGTCACACTGGAAATTCTGGTTTGCAAGCCGGGGCGCTGAATGAGAGACCCCAAAGGAATCCACAGTGTGGGTGAAGGTTTCTCCTCGGCTTATCAGGTGAGCAGTGGGGTAAGTGTCCCTTTCCACGGAGGACCTCCCACCAAGGTGAGGGGCACCGCCCTACTAACCTGGGATGGAGGTGGGGCAAAGCCCCGCCCACAAGGGGCGTGGGCACAGCTGCCCGCCTCGGGATTGGC
>PVLC010034408.1:0-16864 GCA_004027655.1 Graphiurus murinus
CTAGAAGATGAGTGAAGCATTATTATTATATTCAGCTTTTTCCCTGCTATTTAGAAACAAATGTATGTTGAAGAGTTTTTCTGTCCATGTATTGCCCTCCTTCCCAGCACTTGTCAAGATATGATTGAATATAGTGATACAGTATTAAGGCTCAGAGAAAATCCTGACACGTGATGGATTAAAGCACAGAATTAGTCAGACCTCATGACTCTCAGACAGCTTCTGCAACTGCTTATCTTTGATACACCAGTGAGCTGAATTGAGCATGAATTTTTATCCTTTCCAACAGTGCTCACATACATCCATGACATATCAGCTTTCTAGAAAGCCCAAGCCCTCTCTTAAGCCTCACTGAGGTCTCCAATATCAGTAAGAAATTATAATTTCTTGAGTTAAGTACTTGACTACACAGTAGTTCATGCTATCCTCCTTTTTTAATGTGCCCCATTGGGTATTAACAGAGTTCAGATTTATTCCCCATAATTTAGAGCTTGCCTTATAAAATATTAAAATGCTTATTAATGTTTGGAAAAGTAGCAAAGGCACCAATATATATTGCAAGCAGCGCACTGCTGTTCTTCAGCTACATACTAATTAGCCACACATATAAAAATACCTTGACTGAATTTTGCCTTCATTGTTCAGAAGGCAAACAGAAAAAGTGGAAGTAAAAACACATTTAAAGACCCTTAGAATAAGCAGTAGTTATCTGAAACACTCACCATTAGTTCAAACAAATCAAATAATACTTATGAACACATATGTACAATAATTATTAAAAGTTTCTTATCTTCTCACTAGCCAACAGAAAATGGTGTTTCCATTCATTGCATTCACTGCTAAAATACAAAATAAAAATGATACATTTTCAAAGTATGAATCTTCTTGTCTCTCAGTCATCATTACCAGGCATGGCACCCCCCCCCCAAAAAAAAATGGTCACACTAGAGGCAAGGGTGGGCAGGGAGTTTCGGGAAATGCACTCATCTCACAGAATCTTCTTTCCTTTTTTTATTTCCTTTTTTCTTTCTATGTTGTTGTTGTTGATGTTGCATACAAATGACATAAAGACAGCTTTGTCATTAAACAAGAGGTATAACCATTTCAAACTTTGGCAACCATGACAAAAACCAGCAAGAAATACATTAAGCCCCTGTTCAACTGGCTATTAACTTAAATTCTGGATCAGATGAACTCTCTGTTTCACCAAGTTGCTAAATGTATGAAGTATTATGATGAAAATAACAAGATTCTAAATTTCATACTCTTTTCCTCTGGGCCTATTAAACATAGACTGAGTATTATATAAGTATGAAGGAAAGCTTTCAATTTAAACTTTCCTTCTAGACAAATCTGAGATTGCATAAGTCGTCAGAAATTTTCTTAAAGGATACAAAAATGGAAACAAGTTGCCATGTCTACAAAAGATAATCATTGTGTTTCCAAACAAAAACTTATTTTAAGTGAAGTCTATCTCTTTGAATTAATGAAAAAGAAGAGAAAGAGGAATATATTTTTAAAATATCTACTTAATGTTTTCACTAAGAATCAAACCAGCATTGCTGTGAGAGCAGGGCAACAGTTATAAAGAGAATAAATTGAGATCAGTACAAACAGTCTGAATATAGTGAAATTACAACTAATTTTAAAATTGTATCAAAGACAACAAGCAGAATACTGAACAGCCAAAAAATAAAATTGGTTAATTAAAGCACACATTCTCAAAAATTCAAAAGAAAACAATAAGGAGATTAAAATATTAAGGAAAATAAAAATTGCAGCCAATTCAGTCCACTTTTAATAGGAATCACAAAAGGGAGAAAGCAGATAATTAAAGTTGGTAAGCCTGAGCATTCAAACCCGTGAGGCTATAGCATGAATCAGAGCTGTGGAGTAGAACAAGAATGGCAGACCCTGAGATTCATTGCAAATAAGGACAAGTTCAGTGGAACTAAAATCTGCATCTTATATGAAGTTAGCTATAGCAAAACAAGAGAAGGCTCAGACTTCCAAGGCAACAGGATCATGCATGTGTGCTCACACACACATAAGTGTTTGCCATAAAATTAAATAGTATTATAGAACTGAGAACAGGCATGCTGCTCATTTCAATATTTGTAACTGGGCATAATGCACATAATTAAAAGCATGAGTATACTTTTCCTATAGGCTAACAAAGCATAATCCAGTTCTATATCATACATAATATAGCTAGTTAAATACATGGATAAACAGAGATATGGTACATGCAAATAAAAAGAAAACAGGGATCAAAACCTTGCTGCTCAACAAAATAATGTTTAGACAAAAAAACATTAAATATATCAAAGGGTACTTCATAAACCAAAGACAATAATTCACCATAAAAATATAATTGGGCTGGGCATGGTGGTACACACAAGTAATCCCAGTACTTGGGAGGCTGAGACAGGAGGATCACAGATTTGCAAGTAGTGAGAGTCTCAGCAATGTAAGGAGACCCTGACTCAAAAAGAAAAATAAAGGCGGGCGTGGTGATGCACGCTTGTAATTCCAGCATTTGGGAGGCTGAGACCAGAGGATCCGGGTTCGCAGCCAGCCTCAGCTACCTAGTGAGGCACTCCACAGCTTAGTGAAACCCTGTTCCAAAATAAAGAATAAAAAAATAGGGCTGGGGGTATAGTTTGGAGGTAGAATGCCCCTGAGTTCAATCCCCTGTACCGCAAAAAAAAAGGGCTGGAGATGTAGCTCAAAGGTAATACCCTTGGTTCAATCGCCAGTATCACAAAAAATATATATGTATTATATTATTTATATATTTGTATACAAATTTAAGATAAATTATATATAAATACTATAATTGATATTATATATTAATATATTATCACTACTTATTAATGCAATGGAAGAACAGTAACTTTTTTTTTGTAGTACTAGGAATTGAACCCATGGGTATTCAACCTCTGAGCTACAACCCCAGCCCTATTTTATTTTTTATTTTGAAACAGGGTCTCACAAGTTGCTGAGGGCCTCATCAAGTTGCTGAGGCTGTCCTCAAACCTGAAATCCTCCTATCTTAGCCTCTGAAGCACCGGGATTATAGGTATGGGCCACTGTGCCCAGCTAAAAGAGCAGCAACTTTCATACAGCAGAAACTGTAGTCATGAAAAAAGATTAAAAACTCTAGTAATAGACTCAGCACCCTTCTTTCACTCAAAGACAGAACACATAGGAAAAATATTGTTAAAAATATAGAAGACCAGCGTAATACCATCAATGAAATAGGTCTCACGGATTTATATCAGATTACCCCACAACTTTATGGCATGGAAAACTTTATAGAAACTCAAATATACTAAAATTGATTTTAGTAGAGAATAGAAAAGTTGAAAAGACCTTCCACACCTCTCAAAATAGATAAGAGAAATTGGAAAGCACAGCTGGTTTTACAAGAATTATAAAGACCATAGATTACCATTGTACTTCAGCTCTTCAGAGAATAGAAAAAAAAAACAAAAAACCTTGTAAATTATTTTAAGAGATAAAGTGATATTACAACAATATGACAATATCACATGAAAAAGACATTAAGGATCAATCAATGTTTCTCATGGATTTTAAGGCAGAAATCTAAAATATTAGCCAAATAAACCTCATCATATTAAATATTAATATATAACAATCATGAAGGGTTGATCAATATTAAAAAAGCCACTAACTTAATCCATCAGTATAATAAATGTAAGGACAAAAAGCATTATGAATTTCTTGAAAATTTCTTCATGTTAAAGGTATTCAATAAAAAGGAAATTATTTCCTAAGATACACCACACACTTGCCATATACATACACACACCATTATTGCATATTGCATTCTTTGTAAAACAAAGGTTGTCCTGTTAAAGTAAACAACAAGAAAAGAACTTTTACTATTTCCTTTGAGAATTAAATTGGAATAACTAACAAGAAAAACCAAACTACAAGATGTGTGTGTGTGTGTGTGTGTGTGTGTGTGTGTTACTACAAATTGAACTCAGAGCATTCTGCCTCTGAGCTACATCCTCAGCCCTTCTTTATTTTTATTTTGAAACAAGATCCCACTAAGTTTCAGATGACCTCACTAAGTTTCTGAAGCTGGCCATGAACCTGTGATCCTCCTGTCTCAGCCTCCCAAGTACTAGGATGATAGGCATGCACCACCATGCCCAGTCAAGGACCAAGTAAATTCAATTATATTTATGGGGAAATCATTGTGTATCTAGAAATCTTTTTAAAATGTTAATACAAAAACTGTTATAAATATGAATATTACATAATTATAAAGATATAAACCTAACAGGCAAATAGGCAGCATTTCTATGTGCAAACAATAATTTATTAGAAGACATAGGGAAGGAGAGACTCCATGTATCACAGAAAACAAAAATAAGAGCACAGAAACTATAGATATAAAAATACACACAAAAAAGTGACTTGTTAATAACCTACAAAAGTACATTACAAACTTCATATGGAATAATACATTAGAAGTTACAGGCACAATGACCCTGAAAGCCAGAGTTAGTGCTTGCACACATGTGCTTTCACACACACACACAAACACTCAAGCCAGATAAGAATTCAGGCTGTATGATTAATTTAGATTAAATTCAAGAATAGCCAAAGAGTGATTACCATTAATTGGAAGTAAGCAAACTGGACACTCCTGGAATAGTGAATGTGTTTTATATCTTGTTTGGCATGGTGGTTATATGAATATATATAACATGTTAAATTTTTAAGATTTTTGCAATTTATAGTACAAAGTCATACTTTTTAGGTTCACTGAAAAACTGAATAGATAGAACTACAGAGAGTTCTGATCTACCCCCTAATCTGTACACAGTCCCTCCTATTATCTTCCATTAATGCAGTATACTTGCTACACTTGATGAACCAATATTGATACATCATTATTAGCCAAAGTCTATAATTTACATTGTTTCACCTTGATGTAATACGCACTGTATTGTACAGTTCTATGAACTCTGAAAATGTGCAATGTTGTGTATCCACCATTACAATATAATACAGAACATCAGTGTGATAGAAATAACATACAGTGTCCTATAGAATTATTTCACTGTCTGAAAATGCCCCATGCTTCACCCTTTCATCCATCCCCTCTTACCTTGTAATCCCTGGCAGCCAGTAATCTTTTTATGGTCTCCATAGTTTTGCCTTTTCCAGAAAGTCATGTAGTTGGAATCATGTAGAGTTCAGTCTTTCAGGTTGACCTCTTCCACTTCACAGTAAGCATTTAAGGTACCTTCATCATTGTTTTCTGGCTGGAAAACTCATTTCTTTTTATCATTGAATAACATTCCATATATGCATATATACTACAAAATGTTTATTCATTCACTGTTAAGGAATATCTTACTTCTAGTCTTTGATGGTTATAGATAAAGCTGCTAAACACATTTGTGTTGACTTAGTTTTTAACTCAGATGAGGAAACACCTAGGAGCATGATTGCTGGATCATATGGTAAGATTGTGTTTAGCCTTTTGAAAATTTTTCAAACTATTTTGCAAAGGAGCTGTACTATTTTGCATTCCTACCAACAGTGAACGAGAATTACTGTTGTTCATTATCCACATTTGGTATTGTCAATGTTCTGAATTCTATCATTCTAGTAGGTGCATCGTGATATCACATTGTTGTTTTAATTTGCAATTTCCTAATGACATATGACATTAAACAGCTTTTTGTATGCTTGTGTGCTGCTTATCTTCCCCAGTATTGTGTGAATGCAGATATTTTGTCCATCTCATAAAATTTTCTTAATTTTTTAAGTGTGAAGACTCTTTTTTTACATTTTGGATACAAATTCCTTATTAGATATGTTTCACAAATACTTGTTGCCAATCTGTGGCCTGTCTTTTTATTGTCTTTGCAATATTTATTCAATATAGAAGATTTCATTTTAATAAAGTACAAATTATTATTTTTTCCTTTATGGACCATGCTTTTGGTATGGTATACATATTCTTTCATATGATATATATTCTTTTATATATTTGATATTATAGGTCATATACATTATTTGGTATAATATTATATATATATGTATACATCATACCAAGTATATTTTTATGTATAGTTTTTGTGTGTGTGTGGTATTGGGAATTGAACCCATAGCCATTCTACCTCTGAGCTCTACCCCCAGCCATATATTTTATTTTTTTTTATTTTGAAACAGGCACTCACTAAGTTGCAGG
The DNA here is from genome assembly GCA_004027655.1 of Graphiurus murinus. Lineage (NCBI taxonomy): Eukaryota > Metazoa > Chordata > Mammalia > Rodentia > Gliridae > Graphiurus > Graphiurus murinus. The sequence continues at coordinate 6,242 of PVLC010034408.1, forward strand.
GGAGCTTGTTAAGTTTCTGAGGCTGTCAGAACCTGCAATCCTCTTGTCTCAGCTTCCCAAGTACTGGGATTACAAGTGTGTGTGCCAACATACCTGGCTTTTGGTATGGTATTTTTAAAACATCACCAAATTGAAAGCTGCTTGGATTTTTTTTTTCTGTGTTATCTTCCAGAAGTTTTATAGTTCTCCATTTACACTTAGGCCTATGACCTATTTTGAGTTAATGTGTAAAAAATGTAAAATCTGTAACTATACTGTTTTTAATATGAATGCCCAATTTTTTTAGCATCATGAACTTAAAACCTATCAATTCCTCATTCTTTGGCCCTTTGTGAAAAATCAGTCGAATATATTTATATATGTGTATTTCTGCTCCCTCTGTTCTATTTCTTTATTTGTCTTATAGTTAGCCAGTAGCACCTTGTCTTGATTATGGTAGCTTTATAGTAAGTACTGAAGTGCTAGATTTCCACTTTTGTTCTTCTTCAATATTGTTTTGACTGTTCTGGGTCTTTTTACCATTTCACTTAAACTTTAGAATAAATGTCTTGATATCTACAATGTAACTTACTAGGATTTGGACATGGACTATATTAAATCTATAGATTAAGTTGGGATCTTGAACATGGAGGAAGGGGATTCAGAGATTCTTTGATTTTTTTTTTAATCAGAGTTTTGTCTATAAGTTTTTCTCATAATTTTGGTGCTAATATAAATAGTTTTATGTTTTTAACTTTTGATTTTCATTGCTAGCATATAGGAAAATAATTGATTTGGTATTATTAACTTTATATTCTTTAACCTTGCTAGAGTCACATATTAGTTCCAGAATGTTGTTTGTTGCTATTATTATTGTTGATTCTCTTGTATTTTCTGCATCAATTATAATGTCACCTATGAACAAAGACAGTTTCATTTCTTTTTTCCCAATCTTTTATTTCCTTATCTTACTGCATTAGCTAGGACTCTAGCACAATGTTGAATAGGAATGGTGAGAAGAGACATTCTTGCCTTAGACCCTATCTTAGGAAGAAATTATCTGACTTCTCACTATCAATTATGTTAGGTATAGATTTCTGTAGATATTCTTAACCAAGTTGAAGAAGTTTTGTTTATTCATAGTTTACTAAATTTTTATCATGATCAGGTATTGGATTTTTAAATTTTTCCCATAACTATTGATATGGTCATATGACTTTTCTTCTTTAGCCTATTATATGAATAAGAACATTGATTTCTTAATTTTGAACAACCTTTGCATACCTGAAATAAACACTAGTGGTCATGATATATAATTCCTTTAATATTTTGTTTTATTTAAATTGCTAATATTTTGTTGAGGATTTGTACTTCTACATAAGAGTTATTGACCTGTAGTTTTCCTTTCTTGTAATATCTTTATCTAGTTTTTGTATGAGGGTAATATGTTTTGTATGAGGGTAAATCATAGGTTGAGTTAGGAATTATTCCCTTTGCTTCTATTTGTTGTAAGATATTGTGGAGAACTGTCATCATATCCTCTATAAAGTGTTTCCTAAAATTCAGCAGTAAAACTGTCTGGGCCTGGTGCTTTCTTTTTTGGATGATGAAATGGTTATATGTCAACTTGACCAGCCACAGGAAGCCCAGAAATTGGTCAAACCTTATTCTGAGTGTGTCTGTGAATATATTTTGAAATGAGAATAGTATTTTAACTGTAGACTGAGTAAAATAGATTACTTTACCTAATGTAGGTGGTCCTCATCAATTAATTACAGGTCTGAATAGAAAAAAAAAGGCTGATCTTGAGTTCCCAGAGGAAATGGGAACTCATCCTGCCTGACTGCTTGGGACCTTGGTATTTTCTTGACTTCAAACATGAACTGAAACATCAGTACCTCTTTGGTCTCAATACTACAACCTTTTAAACTGGACTTTACATTATCAGCTCTCCTGGTTTGCAGCTTGCTGACTATAGATCTTGAGATATGAGACAGTTCCTTGTAGTTAATCTCTCTCTATCTCATCTGTCTTATAATAAATCAATCTCAATCTATATCTCCATCTCTGTTTTTTTTGTTTGTTTGTTTTGTTTGCGAGGGTAAAGGATACTGGGAATTGAACCCAGGAGTATTCTTCCTCCAAGCTACTTCCAGAGTCCTTTTAATTTTTTAAACAGGGTTTTGCTAATCTGATGAGGGTCTTACTAAATTGCTGAGGGTGGCCTCCAACCCACAATCCTCTTGTCTTAGCCCTCCCAGTACTGGAATTATAAGTGTACACCAGTGTGCTTGCTCTCTCTCTTTGTCTGTCTGTCTGTCTGTCTCTCTCTCTCTCTCTCTCTTTATTTATATATATATATACATATATATATAAAATCTATTAACCTATATATTAATCTCTATTAATCAGGATTCTCTAGAGAAACAAAAACAGTAAGATATATATATGTACATATATATCACATTGGCATATATACATAATATATGTCATTACTTCTGCTTTTCTAGAGAACACTGATTAATATAGATTATTAATTAAAGATTCAATTTCTCTAATCAACATAGGCATATTTTGATTATCTATTATTTTCCTTTTATGAGGTGGTAGTTTGTTTCTTTCAAAAGATTGGTCCGTTTCATCTATCAATTTGTGAGCATATGTTTATTCATAATATTTCTTTATTATCTGTTTGATATCATTCCATGGGATCAGTATATAAATCCTCTTTCATTTCTGATATTAATGCATAACTTTCTTTTTCTTCTTGATTAGCCTGGCTAGAGGTTTATCAATTTTATTGAGTTTTTCAAAAAAATACTTCTAGACACATTAATTTATCTTTTTCATTATTTTTCACAAGTAACTTTATTTTCTTTATGCTCTTTGTTTTATTTTTATTCAAAGCATTTTAATGTTTATTAGTCAAACGTACCAATCTTTTCTCATGACTTTTAGATTATTTCCAATTTTCTCAGGAGAGCCTCTTACTCTATTACATCCTTAGGGTTATCAAAATATTTTCAAACTTTTTATAGCTTTTCAATTCACATTGGATGTTTACATTTTAAATTTATATAACTAAAATTTATTGTTATATGTTATAAGGTATGTATCTCTATCATGTTCCAGATAAGTAGCCAGCATCAGTTATTAATTTGTCCATTGTACTAGTTCAGGGACAAGTAAAGCTACAGAAACAAAGAGACAAAAACATTCAGTATAATTCAGGAACAGCTGTGCCACTCTCATTAAACAGCTTCCATTTCTGAGTCATTGACTCCCGGGTAGCAAAACAAAGTAAAAAAGAAAAAGAGAGAACACACCTAATCCTTATAGGACAAGACTCAGAAATGGAATATACCAGCACCCCATCTCCATTTTCTCTACTTTGGTCAGTTCTTACTCATATGACCACACTTACATGCAAAGGAGTCAGCAGAATATCATCTCTATCTAGTGAGTCCTGCACCCTGCCCTGGTAAAACTCTACTAATATGGAAAATGAAAAACATATTGAAGTATCACAGCTGCCTATCACCATTGTCCCTTTTCTTCTAAATTAAAATGCTCACTAAGTTTTTATATCTAGTACAGTTTTTTTTCTAGACTTTATTCTTCTTTTTCATGATCTTTGTGCTCTTATGACAACATGATTCTCTTTGCTTACAGTGATTTTACAGCAGTGATTTGCCTAGTGTAGTTTCTATGCTCACTTGCACTAATTTTTCTTAATTCTTCTACATAAAATTTCAATTATTCCAAGTCTAAACCATAAATATTCAAATTTAAATGATGTTTAGTACAGTAACTAATTTTAGCATAGCTTCTTATAATTGAGAAATCAATTTATTCTCTAATGCTTCCAGTTTCAATAATAGGCTTCTTTAATAAAAGTACTTCTGAAAATTTCTAAGCTTAAATGCAGTATGAGCTTTCTTTAACAATCATACATAACATATTATTTTCATGTTTGCATATGTTATCTTCCTTATTTAATATGCTGCTCTGACTTATTTTCAATTTCCCCTCAAGTTCACAATTTTTTTTTTTTTTTTTGGTGGTACTGGGGATTGAACTCAGGGGCGTTCTACCTCCGAGCTATACCCCTACCCCTATTTTTTATTCTTTATTTTGAAACCAAGTCTCACTAAGTTGTGTAGTGCCTCACTAGGTAGCTGAGGCTGGCCACGAACCCGGATCCTCTGGTCTCAGCCTCCCAAATGCTGGGATTATAAGCGTGCCCCACCACGCCCGGCTCAAAGTTCACAATATTAATAGTGCTATTCTTACTTTCTTCTAGTATACATTGCCTTATCTTGTTCTCCTTGAAGCTCAGAAATTTTATCAATAAATGTTTCAGTAGGGGAAGAAAGAAGCATTTCTATTTTTTATTATGAATTTTTGCGTTCATTCTTTATCAAATTTCAGTGATTCTTCTTAATCAATGAGCTTATGCTTTTATTTATTTATTTATTTATTTATTTATTTATTTACTTTTAATCAAGAAACTAGCTCATAGCTAGGTGCAGTAGCACACACCTGTAAGTCCAGTATTTGGGAATCTGAGATAGGAGGATCACAGATTTGAGACCAGACTCAGCAACTTAGTGAGACCCTGTTTCAAAACAAAAAATAAAAAATGCTAGAGATGTATCTCAGAGGTAGAATGCCCCTAGGTTCAATTCCAGAAGGAAGAAGAGAAGGAAAGAAGGATGGAAGGAAGGAAGGAACTTTCCTTGTATGTATAAATTTTGTATCTTTTCATACATTATTTATGAAATTCTTATTATTTACAAATAACTATCCTGGATCTTCTCTAGAAGCTTTTCATATTTTCATTAATTGTTTCTAATCCTATGAATTGAATTACTTCTATTGGATTTTTCTAGTGACTTGATCAGTAAAGCAATGAACATTAATCTTTTGGTTCAAATTTGAAATTTCAAATTCAAAAGTAGTATGGTTCATAAGTCTTTTTAGGTTCTATGGAAGTACTTATAATTGCTTATATATATCCCAATGCTTGTCTCCTAAGCACATAGTAGGTTTACACTTTCCTCCCATGTACAATACCACTCTTTGAACAATAATGTATAAGCAGTAATAATGTGTAATGCAATCAGGAAAAACTTTAAGAGCTAGTATAAAACAGTCCATGTTCCTTTCCCTCAGTCTTAATTATCATGGAACCACTTGCTTTTCCAGATTTCTATGCTCTAGCAGAAATGGAATGGAAAATGAGATCGAGACTGAACCTATTATTTTCCAGAGGTCTCTTTTATAGAGCCTTTTAGTTGATCCACAACCATTTAGAGTGGAACACATAAGTGTTTTAGAGTGTTTTCAAAGAAAATCAAATTAAAAAGGAAGGGGTAGAAGGAGTAGATTTCACAGTCTACTAAGAATGATTGAAGAGAATGAGGCTATACAATTGGACCTGTTTGCACCTAAAGGATTTGAAAAGCAAATAAGGACTAAAGAGGCTTCATCTTCAAAAAGTGTTATACTTTATGTAGACTCTCATTTATTGATAAACAAAATGTACTAAAAAATGTTTATTAAGATTGAAGCAGATACATTTTGACAAAAACAGGATTCTCTTGTCCTTATCTACTCACATGTCAAGTCATGTCATTGCCTCACCACCTTCTTCTTTCTATAGCTAAGCAGCTATAGAAATTTATTGCTGCCCAAAGATCCTTTCAATAAATGAGCATCCATAGAATAATATCCATTGCCCCTAACCAATGCCTTTTGAAAAGTTGGGGCAATTACTATACCCCATGCAAAGAAAAGTCAATCTTGTTAATTATACTGCTACAGAGTGTCATTTTTAAAGACTGTACCTAAGTGGAATTGGATTAAATTTAAAACCTTTTGTGCAGCAAAAGAAACCATCAAGAACCTTAAGAGAGAACAGACAGAATGGGAGAAGATCTGATAGAGGACTAATACCTAAAATATACAAAGAACTTTAAAAACTTAACACTGAAAAAACCAAATAACCCAGTCAAAAAATGGGCAAGTTAACTAAACAGACACTTCACAAAAGAGAAAAATACAAATGGTCAAAAGAGATATGAAAAAATATTCAACATCATTAGCAATCAGAGAGATGTGAATCAAAACTACACTGAGATTTTACCTAGCCCCAATTAGAATGGCAGTCATCAAAAATATAAACAATAATAAATGCTGGCAAGGATGTAGGGAAGTAGAAACTCTGATTTACTTTTTGTGAGATTGCAAATTAATACAGCCACTTTTTAGATCAGTGTGGAGGTTCCTCAGAAGACTGGGAATAGAACCACCGTATGATCCAACTATACCACTCCTGGGTATCTTTCCAAATGGATTGAAACCAGAATATTATAATAATCTATGCATATCTATTTTTATAGCAGCACAACTAACAATAGTGAAATTATGGAACCAGCCTAGTTGTGTATCAACAAATGAATGGATTATGAAGTTATAGGATATAGAGACAATGGAATTCTACCCAGCCATTAAAAAAAGAATAAAATTATGTTGTTTATTGGAAAATGGATAGAACTAGAGAATATTATACCAGTAGTCACAAAAAATGAAAGGTCTTATGTTTCCCTTTACATGTAGAAGCTAGGAAGAAATTCAGATATAAGAGAGACTCCAGACAAAGGAAGAGAAATATGTTGAAGTGATGGAAGTGGTCTATGAGAGGGAAACAAGTGGTAGGAGGGAGATCTGATGAAGGAAAATATTTCAATCAACATGTTGTACATGTACAAAATTATCAATGCCAATCTCAATATTGTACACAGGGAAGGAGAGGGTGCAGGGTGTGAGCCAGGGGAAACTCACCAAGTGTTGTGTGCATGTAGGTTTCTTATACTCTGAACTTCATCATGATGCATGATTACAATGCACCAATGAAAATGGAAAAAATAAAATACAGAAAAAAGAATCTATATAAGTAGATGAACTCTGCTTATTATTAAACCCTTTTATTTCCTGCTCAGATTGTATGGATTCTTTTAGAGATGAGCATACCTACTTCTTTCAGTTTTTAGCTACTTCTCACATTAGATTTTTCCTTAGAAAATTAAATCAAATTGAATTATAATGTCTCTTCATATAGTTCAAGAGGATCACATCTATTTTCTCTCACATTACCTCCAGGGTAATTTCCTTTTAGAGCTTTGAAATACAGAAGATCTTCTTCTAGCCTCCTACCTTCCTCTGGATAATTAAAGTTAATCAACTTATAACCCTATAACTATCCCTAGAGGGAATTCCCCAAATGACTCCAGAATATAATCTCTACTTTTTTTAAAGACTCTATTCTTTTACATTCCTCTTTTAAATATCTCAGTGGTTTCAAAGTGATTTTCCATCTAGCTGACACTTCTTTTGCTTAAAAAGGGGGGCAAATATTCATTTAACCTTTGGAAGAAATGAAGGTATTAGAATATTTCATTCACATAAATTCTCGCATAGATACTCTTCACAATTTTAGTGACTATTTGCTGTTTGCCTCTTCAGTATCCATTTCTATTTTTATCCCAGTCAATGTTGTTTAGCTAAGATTGACTGTATCTTTGGTGCCATGTTAGGTTTAACTTAGCCAGCTTATCTCTCCTTTAACTAAACCAGCAGGTCAGGGATACATGTATACAAAACAAATGAAATTTTCTCTAGGGCTTGAGCAAGAGATCAGATCTTTCTTCTGTTCTATTGTCCTTCTTACCACCAAGAGAAGATGAAAAAGAAGATCTGAGAGATAAGTCTAGTTGACATCATTTAGAGAACAACAGGTATAAGGAACCTACATCTGTTATTACTCTATGGAGTATTGTAACATCCAGTGTAATTTTGTTGGAGAGAAATAAAGTTCTGCCTTGTCCAAAACATTCCACATGCAGCTAAGTATATAGTCAGACTAATACATATCTAAAAATATAAGCATAACATAATCAGTTTAAACATGTTTAACATTGAAATATTACTCATTTGTTTAACTTAGCAGTGGACCCAGGAAGTCTAGTAAAAAGAGACAGAGTATAGCTTGGAAGAGTCATATCATATTTTCAATTATTTTAGAATTATGAAGCTACTTAGTATTGCATATTTAAAGAAACAAGGCATGTGATGGGGTTTTACAAAATACTATATAGCTACAGAACACTAAATAGTAATAGTGTTATTATTGTTACTATTTTTAATGAATGTAATTCACTTAGTCATTACATTTAGTTATGTTCTATTAATAACTTTTTTATGTTCTATTAATAACTTTCTTACACAGACCACTAACACTGAAGTATATAAATCTTCCTGCAAAGAAGCCAGTGACTAGATGTGAAGAAAAACAGCCACAGATCTCCACATTCTAAATAGGTGGCATCTTCTCACACATTCTACAGAAACCCAAATGCCTGGATAGAATCTACAGCAGCAGCAGCACCCCACCTCACCTCTCCCTCCAGAGCCAGAGCAGTGCTCAAATGTAAGTTAACAGCAAGTCTTCATGAGCTCCTGTGGCAAACTATAGTCTCAAAACACTTGAGTCTCTGTGGCCCACTGCTTAAGTGGTTGGATAGGAGCAGAACTGCAGAAGGGGTTCAGAACATGCAGCACATGAAGACATTACTGGGACCTTTTTTTTTTTTTTTTTTTCTTTTTTCTCTTTGTCTTATATGAAGTCCATTTCATATCACTATTCTAAAATACTCTACATTGACTACTAGAATCACCCCATATATTCACTATCTCTAATCTCTACCATATATTACCCCACTACACTCAAACCCTCATTCTACTCAATCATATCCTCTACTTTACTCTCTTCTTGCACACATCAATCCAACTTATCACCCCTCATTCAACCTTCACCATTGAGGCAACACAAATCACGCTTGTATATACCAGCAAACACCTGTAAATCTCTACTGCTGAGATTGGACCAAAGAGGTAAACCACCAGAAAGGACTTCCCAGATGCCAAGGGTTAACAAACCACAGCTGATAAAAGAAATCTCCCAATACTGTATACATCAAAAGTTAAAAACGCATAGGACACAAACTGTTCTGCTCATGCCTCTGAACTGAATCTCTATAATGGAGTGGCAGATAGAACCTTGGACCTTAATATCCGCAACCCATCAACAATACCAGCCATGCGTGGTGGCGCACACTTGTAATCCCAGCATTCAGGAGGCTGAGACCAGAAGATCCAGGTTCGCGGCCAGCATCAGCTACCTAGTGAGGCACTCCACAACTTAGTGAGACTCGGTTTCAAAATAAAGAATAAAAAATAGGGCTGAGGGTATAGCTCGGAGGTAGAATGCCCCTGAATTCAACCCCCAGTACCGCAAAAAAAAAAAAAAAAAAAAAAAAAAAAAAAAAAAAAACAATACCATTGCAGCAGACAGAAGGAGCTACAGAGTAACCACAACTGATGATGTATAGGTAGAACAAAAGAGGAATGATAGTAGACACAGTTTTCAAGGCTGGTCTCCAAAGGGTGAGAAAAACACAGAGAACAGAGAATAACCTTATGAGAAAGGCTATTCAATGTCAGGCATAATTAGCAGTAAATACATACCTCCACAATAAGATACTATTCAGACAGAGAACATAGACATAAAAAAACCTATAGACTGAGAGAAAGCTAGCAAAAGCAAAAAAGATATAAACTTAAGAAACCAGAAATCATGGGAAGAAATAATAGCAAGGAAACAATGAGCTCCCACAACCCGCAATAACAAGAGACTACCGACACAGAACTGTAGAGATTGCCAGAGATACAATTCAGATCTTTACTAGTAGAAATGATACCAAGATTTCCAAAAAGAATTCAGAGAGAGCCTGAAATAAATGAAGGAACAAATAAAGACTATGACACCCTGAACAGGAATCAAAAAGAAGTTTTGAAGGAAGTGAAAGACATGAAGGATGCAATAATAGAGTGCCACTCTTAGAAGATGACCAATCCAAAAATGAATGTGTAGAATATAATTTAGAAAAAAACAATTTGACAGCATGAATCAGACATTGAAGAGATATGGGCCAATTTTCAAAGAGCTAACTTAAGAATAATAAGCATAGAAGAGGGAATGGAAGTTGAAACCAATGGAACCAGCCATCTTTTAAAAGAAGTAATATCAGAAAAACTTCCAAATATAGAAAAAGAGATAGACACACAGATATAGGAAACATATAGAACCCCCTTTAAACAAGATCAAAGAAAAGGTTCACCATACCATGTAATAAACAGACAAATGGGGAAGCCAAGGAGAGAATCTAAAGGGTGATAAAAGTAGAAGACCAAGTGACATTCAGAGGCAAACTAATTAGAATCACTCTAGACCCCCCAAACCAAGTTATGAAAGCCAGGAGGGCCTGGAGCAACATATTCCAAACTCTGAAAGAAAACAACTTGCAGCCAAGATTTTCCTACCCAGCAAAACTATCTGTCAAATCAACAGGGAAATAAAAAACTTTCTATGACAAACAGAAACTGAAAGAATTTATGTCTTTCAAACCAGCTTCTAGAGAAAATACTCAAAGAGATTAACTACAAAGATGAACTAATAAACAACAGAATCATAGAAACAATAATTTCCACCAAACAACTAAGCAAAGAGGAATAAACACTACC
>PVLC010034409.1:0-16939 GCA_004027655.1 Graphiurus murinus
CTTTTATCTATCGGTTACTCTTAAATCGGTACCTCTACTTTTCCTGACAACTTCCTAGAACTACAGATATCTCCTAATTCTAATTCAAACTGATTAACCCTCCATTAAACCTTCTTTTCCTGCTGCCTTCCCCACTTCTCTAAGTGGAATTTCCATTCTTCTAGTAACTTAAGCCAAAATTCTTATAGTAATATTTTACTCATCTTCTTCCTTCATATCACGCATATAATTAATTCATCAGCAAGTTTTACTGACTCTCCCTTTGGAATATGTCCAGGGTCTGACCATTTCTTGCCAGCTCTATCACTATCAACATTGTTCAAGACACCACCATACCTAACCTGCATTATTGATGGGGGGAAGAAACTTCCTAACATATCTATCTCTCTCTCCCTCTCTCTTCCTCTCTCTCTCCCTCCTTTCCTCCCCTCCTTCCTCTGTTTTTCTTTTCCCTACTATCAATCTCTTCTCCACACAGTAGCCTGATGGAGCTTTTAAAAATCTGCCAGAAGAAATTATGCTTCTGCTCATATCCCTCCCTGAGCTTCTCATCTCTTTCACAGTAAAACCAATTCTTAAAATGGGCCCTAAGACTCTCCATAATCCAGTTGTTCTCCCACCCCCAACTGTCTCTCTGGCCACAGCTTCTAACAGTCTCCCATTGGCTTATTCTACTCCACCCATACTGGTTTTGCTGTTCGCTCAATGTACCTAACACACACTTGGTCTTTGCACTTCCTGGAATATTCTTCCCTCATATACATGCATGGCTGATTCCCTCTTTCAAACATTTTGTTCATGGTGATATCTTTCCTGCTTGATTTAGATAAAATTAGCAACAACCTCCTGACTCTCCCCAACCTGCAGCACTCCCTATCATGCTTTCACTATTTTTCTTTTTCCTCTTAGCACATCCTTTGCTAAAATACAAATTCCACTAGTACAGGAACTTTGCCTCTTCTCTTCATTGGTGTATCTACAATGCTTAAAACAGTGCTGAACATGTAGTAAATCTCAGTAGAAGAGAAGAAGAAATTGTAGACAAGAGAGATGTTATATCATTAAATCTGCACAATTCAGCAGCTAATAGAATGTGAGAAGCTAGAGTCCAAAAACTGAATCTGTGATTACAGTTCTCAGCAAGTTCAAGAAACGCAGATCAGAAAACCTGGCTAGTTTGAGAGTGAAGAGAATGATATGTTGAGCATAATAGTGGGGCCATCAGGTAAAGATCAGGTATACATGGTTAGAAATTAGCTGAAATACAGGCTAGAGTAGTCAACTTAAGAATTATTAGAAGCCATTATTAAATGGCTATGAGTAATGAATCTACACTCTTGGGAAAAACATATTTGGGGGATTTGAGGGAAAACTATAGAAATAGAGCACTGAGAGAAGTTGAAGACATTTAACAGACACTGAAGGATAAGTTAACTTCAAGCAGGACAGTCCACACTTAAATAAGATAAAGAGGTCAGGAATGGAGAGAACTGCATTATCTGCCTTAGTATCTCAAATAGGCTTATGCCAGGCCATGCGTTAAAGAAGAATCATAGTCATGGAACCATATCGGATAGGCCATTGTGTTTGGTAGTATGTGTTTGGCAGTATTTTCGATGGTCTGCTAGCATGTAACTGGTTGGCTAAGTAGTGAGCTGATCTGGCAAGCCTGAGCAAGCAAGTTAGAGATTGAGACTGAAAAATCTGTGACTTGAGTGGAATTAAATCATGTTTTATTTCCTAAATCAACTGCCTGTCCTTACTGGGTACCTTACTGAATATAGAGTAAACAAGTCAGCCTGTTACTATTTTATGGATGCTGGCTAAAAAACAGCATACGCAGGCTGTTGGTTTGCTTCAGTTTCCCATGTCCTTCAAGTCCCACAGGTTGACTTGTGGACCTGGATGTGTTCTTTCTTTCTTTTTATTCTTTTTGTTGTTGTTGTTGTTGTTGTTGTTGTTGTTGTTGCAGTACCAGGGGCATTCTACCTCTGAGCTACACCCCCAGTCCTATTTTTTTTTTTTAATTCTTCATTTTGTAACAGGGTCTCACTGAGTTGTGGAGGACCTCACTAAGTAACTGAGGCTGGCCACCAACCTGTGATCCTCCTGTCTCAGCCTCCCAAGTACTGGGATTACAAGCTTGTGCCACCATTCCTGGCCCCTGAATGGGTTCTGAACATGTGCTAGGATTGCATCATATCACCAAGGAACACTGAGCTAGGAGAATCTACTGCTTTGAAGCAAGCCTGCTTTTTATAGAGGGATAGAGGATGGTACGGGGATAGCACCTCATTCCTCAAGGTTGTTTACTGCAAACACATCACTGGGAAATGGATAAATAGGCCCTGAATTCTTGACATATTGAGCAAAGATTTGTAGGAATGCCTAGGGAACATGGTAAGTTGCCTCTTCCAACACTGAAACTATCAGATAAGGGATCAGATTAAACACGTGGAAGATAAGCCATGACTAAAACTAGAGACCACAGAGGTTGATGGCTATTGTCACAGGAATAGCCAGTGAGAGAGATAGTGGGGTGTGTATGTGAATTTGTTATCAACTTTCTAGTTCTTATGGTTTAAGATATACAGATTCGTCAAGTCTAACTACATGAAAATTTTAAACTTAAGTCTGTTAAACATATAATAAAATTAAAATACAAAAGGAAAATATATTTACAGAGAATATAGTAGACAAAAATTCAGTTGAGCATTCTATCAAAAAAGCTCTTTTAAATCCATTAGAAACAAATAACCTGAGTTATACAGTAGAAGAAAGAATAAAGGAGCAGATAATTCAGACTTGAATTTAATATGGCTAGTAAATTTGTAAAAGAATTTTCAGTCTAAGAATGAATAAAATGCAAAGTAAAACATATAAAGAATGAATAAAATGCAAAGTGAAACATATAACTTTAAATGGATCATATTTCAAATAAATTATCAACTCATAAATGAACACAGTACTCTGTGCTAGCAAGATTAAGGTAAGATGGGCATTTATATAATGTCGGTAGTTGTTTAAATTGGTAGAGCATTCAGACATCACATACCAAGTCCTTTAAAAATGTTTCAGTTCTGGCCCGGCGTGGTGGCACACACTTGTAATCCCAGTACTTGAGAGGCTGAGACCAGAGGATCAGGGTTCGTGGCCAGCTTCGGCTACTTAAGTGAGGCTCTCTGCAACTTAGTGAGACCCTGTTTCGAAATAAAGAATAAAAAACAGGACTGAGGGTGTAGCTTGTAGGTAGAATGCCCCTGGGTTCAATCCCCAGTACCACAAAAAATAAATAAATAAACAAATAAATAAAAATTTTTAAAATGTTTCAAAATGTGTGCAGTATGCCTTTACCAGCTTGTACCTAACAAAGACGTATGATTACAATGCACCAATAAATAAAAAAAATATTCAGTTCCTTCATCTATCAATTCCAATTTCTCTTCTAGGAATCTATTCCAAGAAAACAATGTGAAATGTGGACAAAGATTTAGGCTTAAATATATCAAAATTGAAGAAGAGTTCAAAGAGAGCTATAAATGATAGATTTAGAGTGTTATAAGAACATTTAAAAAGGTGATCTAGCCTTGTTTGAGGAGTCAGGACAAGACATCCTTGAAGGGAGGTAATGTTGGAGCTAACATGTGAGATCCTTGTCAGAGTTGCTGAGAGAAAGAGAATTCCAGGCAAAAGTGAGAGCACAGATGAAGGCCCTGGACAGTGGCAAGGAGCACAGCAAGTTGGAGGAACTAGAAGCCCTACATGGCTGGAACGGGGCAGGAAGACTCCTGAGATGAGGCTGAAGAAGACAAGTGTACGATGCTGGAAGGTTACAGGGTTGCCCTGCCAAGAAACCATATAGAAGCTTATCTTACTGTGGCTAGCCATGACAGCCTTCTGGTGGTTACAAGCGCAGGCTGAGTAAGCAGTAAAGCCTGTCACTTCTAGCCCTGACCCATACTAGAGGTAGAATACATAATACAGTTTAACATGAAGTCTAGGTGAAGTAACAATGCAATGCTCCTCGAAAAGTGATTAGCCCATAGTCATTAGCTATGTTGAATATTCTTCTTTATTTTTTTAACAACACTTTAAAAATGTAAATACCATTCTTAGCCTGTAGACTGAGGCCAAAGTCCTTATAGACCCCTGGCATATGACTCGTTTGGTGCAAAAGCAATTGGCAGTATGGAGTGATACGTTCTATGACAAAATTAAGCCAAGTGACTAGGAGAGCTCATGGAAGAAGTACTTGGATGAAACAAGGCTTCCAAAGAAGATGTCACCTGGGTTGGACCCTGACAGATTAAAATGTGAAATTGGAGTGAAGTTAGGTAAACTCAAAGGCAGCAGCATGAGTGAAGGTGTAAAGTCAAGATAGGATCTAGCACATTCTGAAACTTTAAGTAGTTCAGTATGGTCAGAACATAAAATGTTAGGGTTTAAACAGAAAAGGCAAGACTGAAGAGTTAAGCAATGACTAAATGACAAAAAAAAAAAAAGGAAAATATATACAGTGATATGAAGATCAGGATAAAAGATGTTAAGGAGAAACATTGATCTGGTAGTGTATGATCAACCCCTCCTCCCATAGGTTATGAGAAAAATGAGGCCCTCAAAAAAGCTAAGCTTTAGCTGACCATAAGAGGTAAAAGGGGTATTTGTGAAAAAAGAAAAACAATGAAATTCAGGAATTCCACAGTGATTATCTATAATGGAATAGGGTTTCTTTGCCTTTGATAGCTCTGGCAGTTCTGGGAGACAAGGAAGGTGGAGAGCAGGTTTCTAGGTGGTAAGTGCAGGGAATAGGGGTGAAGGAAACAGACCTACAGGAACCCCAGGGGCAACTGTTTTACAAAAGAGGCTGTGCAGAGGTGTTACACTGCCCTAATGAATAAACACACTCAGGTAGCAACTCCAAAGTTTTAGTTGGATTGCATGGTTTAGAAAATATATAAAATGCATAGTTGTATAGAGGCTACTCTTTAATTATTGTTGATCTTTTCTTCAGGAATTTACCATGTTTTTCACTGGAGAACATTTTAGCCATTTAAACTATTTTAATTGAATATGTAGCTAGAATGCATTACCTTAGAGTATGGTGATCCTATGTGTTTAAATGCCTCTTTTAAAAATGGACATTGAGCTGGGCGTGGTGGCACATGCTTGTAATCCTAGCATTTGGGAGGCTGAGACTGGAGGATCCGGGTTCGAGGCCTGCCTCAGCTACCTAGTGAGGCACTCCGCAACTTAATGAGACCCTGTTTCTAAATAAAGAATAAAAAATAGGGCTGGAGGGTATAGCTCGGAGGTAGAATCCCCCTGAGTTCGATCCCCAGTACCGAAAAAAAAAAAAAAAAATGGACACTGAGCTGGTGTGGTGGCACATGCTTGTAATCCCAGTACTTGGGAGGCTGAGACAGGAGGATTCGGGTTTGTGGCCAGCCTCAGCTACTTAGTGAGGCCTTCCACAACTTAGTTAGACCCTGTTTCAAAAAAAAAGAAAGAAAGAATTAAAAATAGGACTGGGGGTATAGCTCAGAAGTAGAATGCCCCGGGGTTCAATCCCCAGTACCACACAAAAAAATTTTTTTTAGCTAAATAAAAATGGACATTGACAACTGATGAATTGAATGCTATCATTACTGTTGTTTCAGGACCTTACTAACTTAATCAGGCTGCCTCACTTAAAGGACTTATGTCTGAATGATCCTCAGTATAAGACTAATCCTGTTTGTCTGCTGTGCAATTATTCCACACATGTAATATATCACTTGCCTTGCCTTGAAAGACTTGACACATTTGATGTGTCGGCAAAGCAAATCAAGGAACTGGCAGATGTAAGTATACTCCTAATCAGGTATCTGTGACTTAACTGTGTCTTTCTGACTGTGTCCATTTGTGGTAGGTAGGATTATCCAATCAGTTCTTGTCTCCAATTCTACTTTTGCCAGTAAACAGGATATTTCACATAAAAGTATACAAATAATAAAATTAGTACTGGAATTTGATGATAATACCAGGAGATAAAATAGTTCAAAACCATTGTTTATAATCTATATAAAACTAAAAGAAAGAAGTAGAAAAATTATCATTATTATTAAGACTAATTGGATTAGTGCTATATATACAAAAATATGTGGAAGCTAGAAAGAAAGTAGGAAACAAAAGGGACTTTAGACAAAGGAGGAGAGAGACCTGTAGAACAGTGGAAGCTGACTGGAGGAAATTGATGGGAAGAGGGAAAAGGAGAACTGATAAAAAAAAAAAATTTTTTTCAGAGCCGGGTGTGGTGGCGCACGCTTGTGATCCCAGCATTCGGGAGGCTGAGACCGGAGGATCCGGGTTCACGGCCAGCCTCAGCTACCTAGTGAGGCACTCCGCAACTTAGTGAGACTCGGTTTCAAAATAAAGAATAAAAAATAGGGCTGGGGGTATAGCTTGGAGGTAGAACGCCCCTGAGTTCAATCCCTGGTACCGCAAAAAAAAAAAAAAAAAAAAAAAAAAAATTCAAATAATGCTATGTCCATATATGAAGATATCACTACCAATCTTACTAGTATGTACAGGGAGCGGGGAACATTGTGGGATCAGAGGGAAATTTACTACATGCTGTGGGCATGTATGTTTATATCACTTTGAACCTCACTGTGATGTATAATTATAATTCACCAATAAAATATTAAAAATTAAGACATAAATAAGAGTTGAAATATAACAAGTAACCAACTCTCATCTGGAATATCATATATAAAAATTAAAAACTACTCATGGTTAATGGTAGTATTCTAAAGATTAGGTAGATTTTAACCTGATTAAAAACAGTTTGAAATTCCCTGGAAGTGTCAGTGGTTCTCCATTCACTGTATATTAGAACTCAGGAAGAGGGTGTTTTCTGGGCTGCACTGACTATGAAACGCTTAATGAGGGGCCACTTCACCATGTTACCAGGGATCTATAATTTCATAGTGGAGTTCATGGAAATTCTCCATGCTTACTAATTGTCTTTGCATGTTGTATTTCTAGCTCTCATTCCAGTTCAGTGTCACTCCCCTTGCTCCATTTATTTATTCAGTTCATTATCAATAGTTTTTTAGTATCTAGAATGAGCCAAGCATGTAGAGGCCCCACCCCAGGCCCTCCCACCTTTTCCCTGTGGCTCATCCATCATCTCCACACAAAGAAGGGATGTCTTTATTCACTTATCTTAACTCCTGTTTCTTCTTGTGCCAGCCTAAGGATTGTTTCTCAAGTTCTCTTACTTCATCTTTCTATAAGATTGAGATTATTCCCTTCTCCATTCTCAATCTAAGAAAGGAATTGTCTTTCAAAATTGAACAAAGAGCCAGTGTCGTGGTCTACTAGCAGATATTTAGAGTCATTGAAAGTCTGTGGAGGGATGTCTTCTCCAACAATACTAAACAATAAATAAATAAATAAATAGCAACAAAACTTCATGGTTAGCCACCATATTTTTAAAACTGCCACTATCTCTGTAGTTTTACAGCAGGCAAAAATTCTGCAAAGTGAACAGAGTGAACCTGGTTCATTTATATAAACAATTTCTTTTTCTTTTACTTTTTTTTTTTTCCATACAGCAGCTTGAACCTCTGACCTACAACTCCAGCCCTATATTATTTTTGTATTTTGAAGTAGGGTCTCACTAAGTTGCTGATGGCCTTGCTACATTGCTGAGGCTGGCCTCAAACCAGTGATCCTCTTGTCTCAGCCTCCCACAGGAATTACAGACATGTGGCACCACACCCAGTTTATCTAACAAATACTTAATACGTATCATTATTGCAGGCACAGCTCAAGATGCTAGAGATGCAGAGTGACCAAACCAATCCCTGCTTTCTTGAAGCCTGCATCCTAGTGAGGAAGGCAGATAATAAGCAACTAAATGAGTAAACAACCAGCATGTCAGGTGGTGGTAAATGCTGTGGAGAAAAATAAAACAAGAGTGAATGAAGAGGGATTGTTGACAGGGGCAGAGGGAGGAAGGAATGCTGAATACTGTTTATAAAATTGTCAGGAAAGGATTTGCTCAGAAGGTAATGTTTGAGCAGACACCTGAAGTGAGAAAGCAAGGGAATTATTTTGGCCTGCTCATCATACCATATATTTATTTCTATTCTATATTTTTTGCCAAATAATTATGTTGGGATCTAGACTATACACTTGATACTATAGAAAATACATGTCTAAGCCGGGCGTGGTGGCGCACACTTGTAATCCCAGCATTCGGGAGGCTGAGACCGGAGGATCCAGGTTCACGGCCAGCCTCAGCTACCTAGTGAGGCACTCCGCAACTTAGTGAGACTCGGTTTCAAAAATAAAGAATAAAAAATAGGGCTAGGGGTGTAGCTCGGAGGTAGAAGGCCCCTGAGTTCAATCCCCAGTACCGCAAAAAAAAAAAAAGAAAATACATGTCTAAAACTGAAAACTGTATAGCCCTTCCAGTTTTCTTGGGATACAGATTTCTTGATAAAAGAAACATCTTCATTATTTCAGGTAAATGGTTAAAACCAGGTCACATTTTTATAACATACCTAATTAGTTTATGTTCTCCTCAGATAGTTCTTTATGACTAATATAACTCTCAAGCACCATTTAGCTGGTGTTTTTTGTAATGGTGGATGTAATAAATTTACTATGATGAATATTAATAACTGGATAATCTACTGCTACTAAATAATTCAAGATACTTGAGTTCAATTGAAAATTTAGTTATTCTCTCATTTTAAAACCAGTTCATGTAGAGCATTCTTTTATAGGTTTTGAAAAAAACTAAATCCTATTTCTTAGCCAGGCTCTTAAAAATTGAGTAATGTTATACTTACTTTTAATTTTTTATTTCTTTTTTTCCTTGAGTTAATCAATTAGGAATAACATAGTTATGTGTTTTCTTCAGCAGTAATGTCTCATTAGCTAAGTGATACTACTTTATACAAAAATATTATCCAAAAGCAAGAATCTTTGGAATTTTATACTTTGTGCATTAAATTTAAATATAGAGCTGGGCACACGTCTGTAATCCCAGTATTGGGAGGCTGAGACTGGAGGACAGCCTCAGCAACGTAGTGAGACCCTAAAAAATAAAAAATAACATAAGACTGGCAGTATATTTCAGAGGTACAACCTCCACCCCCTCCAATCCTGGGTCCAATCCTTAGTGCCACATAAAAACAAATTAAATATGGAACCTTATGAGTCATTTTAATTCCAGCTGTTGTTATTAGTAACTGAGCTATCAGAACTTTCAAATTGCTATATGGAACATATTATACTCATACTACTAATAATGATTATGTATAATTTGTTTTAGCTAATCTTCTGTTGTTCTCTTACTTTTAGACCACAGCAATGAAAAAAATAATGTATTACAATATGCGTATAAAAACTGTCCAGAGGCATCTTAATGAAGACCTTGAAAAACTGAATGATAGAAAATGTAAATTACAAAAGTTGCCAGAAGAACGAATAAAATTATTCAGCTTTGTGAAAAAAAATGTAAGGTTAAATAATACAAAATCTCAGTGGCTACATCTTAAGATAAATGTCAGATAAGATATCAAAACACACACACATACACACACACACACACACACACACACACACACACACATATATATTACATATTAACAATGAATTTTAAGTGGTTTTTCCTAAAAATGTTTTGACTCCAGATACTCAACTAAGCTGCATTCTGTGCCTAGAAATCTGCAATTCAAGAAAGGAATAGACATATGTAGTTGTGAAATTTTTTTAAACACTGTGTGATTCAATATGGTTTAAAGAGTTATAGGGATCTGTAAGACTAATTTCAGCTGCATTTTTATTAGACATCAGGCTGTGTTCAAAATTCACTTTTTTCATCACAGTGCTAAAATATCCCTTTTTGAACACTATTAAGGTATAAATAACCACAAGGTGGAAACTTTAAATCAAGCCATACATTAGTAGTATATTATGAATGCTTTCTGTCTGGAATAAGTTGAGTCTCTTCCCTAAATTAAGGACTATTTATCCCAAAACAGAACCATGTACATATAAAACATATTTTTATAGTAGAAAGAAATAACAGCTGGACATGGTAGTGCACTCCTGTAATCCCAGTACTTGAGAGTCTGAGACGAGAGGATCGGAGGTTTGAGATCAGCCTCAGCAACTTAGGCTGCATTTCAACATAAAAAATAAAATAGGGCTGGGGATATAGCTCAGAGGTAGAATGCTCTTAGGTTCAATCCCCAATTCGAGAACCCAATAAGGAAAGAAGAAAGGAAGGGTGGGAGGGAGAAAAGAATAGAGGAGAGAAGAGGGGAGCTGAGGAGGAGGGAAGGGGGAAATTATTATTCAAAAATGGCATAGAAAATAGTCAAACTTTTTGGGAGTAGGAGAGTTGGGTCCTTAGTTTCCACTGTACCAGAAGTAAATACCTGTGGGGGAAAAAGATGACAAAGTTCAAGAATAAATATATAGATGCTATATTTAACTATATTAACCTGCCAAATAAAAGAAATATTAAAAACCACATCAGAACAAAATATAGATTTAATTGCAAAAAAACTAAAATGATTTTGTACTAAAAAGCATTAACAATAAAAGGAGGCAACAAATGACAATCTGAAAAGGCTGTTTTCAACAAACATGATGAACAAATTGTTTTTCCTTAACTAGCAAACACTTGAAAATAGAACTTAGCCAGGCATGGTGGTGCAGCTTGTAATCCCAGTACTTGGGAGGCTGAGACAGGAGAATCTGGGTTCACAGCCAGACTCAGCTACTTAGTGAGGCTCTCCACAACTTAGTGAGACCCTGTTTCAAAATAAAGAATAAAAAATAGGGCTGGGGGTGTAGCTTGGAGGTAGAATGCCCCTGGGTGCAATCCCTAGTACTGAAAAAAAAAAAAAAGAAGAGCTATTAATTATTAATTTTCAAATGTTAAGATATAAAGAAGCCATTTTTACCTATAGCATTATCAAATCACATATATATATAGTAGTACTCAGCCTGGTGAAGATGAATGTAATATGTCATATGCCCTGAAGGGAGTATAACCATGATCACATGTATTAACAGCCTACGAAAGCTCACAGCCTTTGACTTAGAAAATCCACTGCTAGCACTCTATTCTATGGTTATTCATCATTGTGCTATTGGTAATAACAAGAAATTGAAAAATACTTAAATTTTTAACAAAAGAAAAAGTAGCCATTCAAATCCAAGACATTGAAATTTATTAATGTTTTTGCCAAATAAGCAAGTTTTAATTATTATAATCAGAAAAATATTCTTAAAGTGAAACAATAAAAACTAAATTATTTGACTAGAAACCACAAAAAACAGTATATGTAAATAATTTTATATTTGCCATTTTCATACACAAATGCATGCATAGATTGAGTCCCCCCTCTCCCCTGTCTGAAATGCTTGGGACCAAAGGTGTTTCAGATTTTGGAATGTTTGCATAAACTACTGGTTGAACATAACTAACCTGAAAACCTGTAATCTAAAATGTGTCAAAAACTTTAGGATTTTGGAGCATTTTGAATTTTGGATTTTCATTCTGTATTAAGTAAAATCTGCATGTGAAAAATAATATCTATATATGTGAACTATCGATATTTTATACATATTCTTAATTTAACAGCTGTATATAGTTATTTTAGTAAGGAGATATAGATAATTAGTAAATTTCTATTTATATATTTTATGTACAGTATAATTTATCATGGAATCTTACAGGGTCAGGATTAGAGGAAGGTAAATGAAAGCTCTTGCCTTGGCCCAAAATTTAAGGGAGTCCCCAAAGCCTCAGTGATCAAGATAATATTTAGTGTAATATTTTTAAATATTTAAATTAATGCAAAAGGGTCCATTATGAACAAAAACCTTCAAAATATCAAAATCTGTAAAAAGACCATTGCTATTTTGAGTCAAGTGGGAAATTGTAGCAAAAAAGAAAAGGCTCGTATTTCTATCTACAAGCTTTCATGTATTTTTTTAATGGTTAACCTTTTTTTCCCAGAACACCATAGTTGAAAAAGCATTGTAAATTTGAAGAGTAGGTTATATTAAAAATTACATTACTTGAAGTTTAAATTTTTATTTGGACCAAAACCAGCATTTATTTTTCTTTTTCTTTGGTTTTAGTATAAGCAAACTCAGTAATATTTCATGATCTATTTTTTGCTTATTTTCAATTGAGAGACTGCCATATTTTAAGTATTTAAAAGTATTTAAGATTATCATTTGTTCAAGAGAAATCAGCCTGAGTGAACTTGTACTAAAGTTGAAAACAGGTGTTTTTTGGCCTGC
The DNA here is from genome assembly GCA_004027655.1 of Graphiurus murinus. Lineage (NCBI taxonomy): Eukaryota > Metazoa > Chordata > Mammalia > Rodentia > Gliridae > Graphiurus > Graphiurus murinus. The sequence continues at coordinate 12,322 of PVLC010034409.1, forward strand.
TTTCATGAAGTTTGGCTTATTTATTACCTAGATTTCTACTTTGTTAATAGTTAACTATTTAATAGCTCTCACTAAAAATTATTCTGAATTCAGACTGCTTTCTCCACATTTTATTTTTATTTTGCTCTCCTGAATGTTGCTCTCTACAGTTGGAACGGGAACTGGCTGAACTCAAAGGATCTGGCAAAGGGCACAGTGACAGATCCAATAACAATAAAGTAACTGAGATTGAAAAACCAAAGAATCGTGAAACTGTCACAGAAGAACTAAGTCTTCAACAGAAGATATTGACCAAACTCAATGCCTTGAATGAAAGGGTAACATTCTGGAACAAAAAACTAGATGAGTATGTTTAATGAATTGTCTAGTTTAGATTTGAAGCATGAGAATAAGAATGTTGGGGGCCCTCCGTTGAGCTCAGTTCCCTTCTTCAGGAGTAGAAAGAATTATGCTCTGAATTAAAACATTAGATGTGTTCCTAGTTCCAGTTCCTCATATATACAAGCATCACAGGTTCAAAGCAATGGCAGAAACTTCTTAATTAAGAGCTTCCTCTGGGTGGCTGTGTGGCTTTTGGCTATAGGCCAAAAGCAGTAGAGCCTTACTGGTGTAGAAACTCACCAAATAGAGAAGACCCAACAAAGATATACATAATCTTTACTTCATTCATAACCCATATAAATATATATATATATATATATATTTTTTTTTTTTTTTTTGCTAAGGCAGTAAATGGATATGTTAGTTTGCCCTGTAATACTTTTTTAAAAAAATAGTAACATCTTGGGGAGTTTAGTTCCATGCCAGAGTTTTACATACAATCCTCAAAGCAACCTTTTAAGATATAGATATGGAAGCTGGGCGTGGTGGCGCACACTTGTAATCCCAGCATTCGGGAGGCTGAGACCGGAGGATCTGGGTTCGCGGCCAGCCTCAGCTACCTAGTGAGGCACTCATCAACTTAGTGAGACTCAGTTTCAAAATAAAGAATAAAAAATAGGGCTGGGGGTATAGCTCGGAGGTAGAATGCCCCTGAGTTCAATCCCCAGTACTGCAAAAAAATATATAGATTAGATAGATAGATAGATAGATAGATAGATAGATAGATAGATAGATAGATAGATAGATAGATAGATAGATATGGTTAGTATTGTCATTCTAATGGTAAAAACTGAAACATAAAAAGGATAAAGGACTTGTCTAAGATCTGAGAACCACGGTGTTAGAACCAGGAAAATCTCACCTTCACACAATCTGAGGTTAACAAAGTTCAAAGTGATTTTAGTTGCCAAAAATGGAATATTTTTTACTTAGTTAACACCAAGCTTTCTTTATCCATTGAAAAGAAGGAACTAATATATTTTAATATTGGTTTTAAAAAGCTATCATGAACTTTAATGTTGTGATTTTTAAATGTTTCTAGTAGTTGTATATATCTTTTCTTCAATAGAATTGAAGCAATTTATCGTATTGAAGTAAAACAAAAGAAGAAAAGTCATGGATTATTGATCCCATTTTTGCTAATAGAGTTGGAGACTGTGGGAAATATTCATTTTGAAGAAGGCACTCGATCTGATGACTGGTAAATCTGTTTGGATAGTTTTTATAATTTTGTATAGTTTTTATAATTTTAGTACCCAGACTCATTAATCAAAATATCAACTTATAAATTTAAAATGTCTCATTTTCACAAACATTTCTCATGCAGAATATTTATCTAGTGAAAATTGGCAGTTACCTACTTTCCGAGCAATGTATTTATCTGTTGACGTTATTGCCATGAGCCAACCTTGAAGGCATCCTAATGGTATACCATTGTGCTTGTACTTTACACAACTTTCTTTAGCAAAGAACAGAATATAATTTAGAGAAAACGGTTTATGATCAAGTAATAGTTGTTAGGTATGTTGGTACCACTTGCTTCTGGAGTGAAGATTGCCCTTGATTCTGAGTATTGGTTGAGAGCAGGAATGCCAGAGAAGAGCAGGAGGCTAATGGGGAGGAGGCTGTCTGGCAGATGTTGTGCCGGCCCAAGGTCCAAGTGGAGCCAGTTGTTTAGCACCAACTACAGTCAGCGTGCACATGGACCCTGCACGTTAGAATAAGGCGTACGCTTAAACAGGACTTCAGCTCTAAAGTCCATACAGACAAAAGTGGAGAGAACCCCCAGAAATAGAAGTAGAAAGAAGTACCCACACTTCAGAACCAAGGCCTGTCTGCAGTAAAGACTAGAAACTGCTCGTGTCGCAACTAGAGGACACTATTAGTAATGGTCCTTAAAGACAAAAAGAAAAGGAAAGCCTTGAAAAAAATATTACTAATTATGGACTTTCACATATCTGGAATCACTTTCTCAAAATTAAGGCGCTTGTGAAATAGCCAAAGATTGCTCTACAAGCATGATAGGAATATGGGTTTGTGGAGATACACCAGGAGGCAGATGAAACTACAAAATGAACTTGCACCTCACATGGCACAATTTTGTTAAAAGTCAGGGGCAAAACAAATACTGGCTTTTATGGAGTAGAATGTAAATTTGCATTAACTTTTAGAAAAAAAATGTGGCTTTTAGGATTACTTTAAACCAAACTTCTGTATTCTGTTAGAGTTAGCTTTTTACTCTAAGTAAAAATTTCTCACACTGGTGGAAAAGTGTGAGAAGATCTTCCCAAGGAAGAAAGAGACCTTTTAAAATACTTTCTTTTATATGAATTCATCCTAGCAGTTACCATGTTTGCTTAGCCATGACATTTGATATTTATGTACAGGATATAAAAAGTATTTATGACAATTACCACATAGACAAAACCATAATTTTTCAAATGCAGAAACCGAATGGTGTCTGTAGGTTACACAAATGATTTTTCAGTCTTTCATTTATACTTACTCAGTCTAAACAGAATTATTTAGGAAATAGTAATAGAATTGTTTGTTAAAATAATATTTCTTTAACTTATTGCAGGGTAAGCACTTAACAAAACAAGTAGTAAAAAAATATTTAAAAGCAAAATGACTAAACAGCCAATTAGATAACTATGTCAGCCTAATAGTAGATAGCTTGATGGATTTTGGAAAGCATTAACAGTTGTTAACTTGGTTTTAACAAGAGCAACCTTGATCCACTTTGAGATAATCAAATGTACGTTGGCAGTATTTCAAGTACTGCTTTTTACCTGAAGCATCCTACAAGGTTGGCCACCTAAACAATGATTTCTATGTATATTAACTAAAGTGCTTTAAATTGCTATGTGTTAAATTTCTAGTTGTTTTATTTAAACATTAACTTTATCTTTATTCATATTTTAAGGCCAAGGATTTAGTATTTAAGTGAAAAGTACTTAAGTAATATTGAAGCAGAAAAGGTTTCCATTAAAGCAGCAAAAAAAGCTTTGCAGATTTCTAATTGTATATCATTTAATATTTCTTAGCCTCTTTCTTTTATGAAATATACTTTTTATATTTTTTAGGGTTTTTTTTTATTCTTATTTCACAGAAACTTGCTAATTGAGTGGTTTGTGGCCACTATAGCTTTATCATTGTAGATTCATATCATTACTTATCTATTGCTAGTTGAGTTACCCATCAGTATTAGGCAGCATTCATCAAGTGAAGACATCAAAGCATAAAAGATACTGTTCTTGTGCTTGAGAAGCTTTCAACCTGGTTTTAGGTACATTGTATTTACAATACAAAAAATAACTTAACCAAAATACTACTAGAGCTGATTAACAAATTCAGCAAAGTAGCAGATACAAAATAAACCTTAAAAAATCAGTAGTTTTTATATATTCCAACCATGAATCCATGGAGATATAAATACAGAAAACAATTGCATTCACAATAACCTCAAAATCAATAAAATACCTAGGAATAAACCTAACCAAAGAAGTCAAAGACCTCTACAATGAAAATTATAAAACACTAAAGAAAGAAATTGAAGATGATCTTGGAAGATGGAAAGATCTCCCTTGCTCTTGGATAGGCAGAATAAATATCATTAAAATGGCCATTCTACCAAAAGTGATCTACAAAATCAATGCAATCCCTATCAAAATACCAATGTCATTCTTCATAGACCTAGAAAAATCAGTCATAAATTTCATATGGAGAAACAAAAAAGACCCAGAATTGCCAAACAAAGCAGTTCTTGGCAATAAGAACCATGCAGGAGGTATCACAATTCCTGACTTCAAATTATACTATAGAGCTATAGTAATTAAAACAGCATGGTATTGTAACAAAAACAGGCACATAGACCAATGGAACAGAATAGAAGGTATAGAAACAAATCCATTTGTTTATAGCCAATTGATCTTTGACAAAGGGGCCAAACACATACTGGAAAAAAGACAGCCTTTTCAACAAATAGTGTTTGGAAAGCCGGTTATCCAATTGTAGAAAATTTTATGTAAATCCATACCTTTCACCCTGCACTGGAGTCAATTCCAGATGGATCAAAGACCTGGAAGTTAGACCAGAGATGGTGAAGCTACTAGAGAAGGGAATAGGTTCAACAATCCAACATATAGGCACAGGTAGAAACTTCCTCAGCAAGACCCCCAAAGCTCAGGAAATCAAAACTAAATAAGTGGAATGGCATTAAACTAAGAAGTTTCTG
>PVLC010034410.1:0-16959 GCA_004027655.1 Graphiurus murinus
AAAGATGGGGTTCTAGATAATCTTTGAAAAGGGTAGGAGCCCGCATGGAAAAATTTATATAAATTGACGAGGAAGTGATCTTGGGACTGCTGTGGAAGAATGAGCTCTCCCTGTATAGACCAACAGGGATCTTGGAAGTGGGCTCCTAGAGCCTTAGGTTGGCTCTCCTGTCCAGGGGAATACTCAGCTGGGACAAGAGGTGGGGTTGGGATTAGTGGAAATAGGTAGTGGAGAATGTATTCATCCTTAGCGGCCAATCTTGCTAACTTGTGTACCTCTCAATTACTTGAGGAGATATATCCTTTATCTTTTTGGTGTCCTTTACAGTGGATAACCGCTGCTGTCTTTGAAGGAGAGCTACTTGAAGAAGGTGATCAATTAACTTGTGATTTTCTATGGGACTCCCTTTAGCAGTTAAAAGACCTCACTCCCTCTAGATTTGGAGTAAAGAATGTTGTAGGCATATTTGGAATCAATATATATATTAATTATAGATTTTTTTTTTACTAGGGTTAGTGCTCGAGTTAAGCCTATGAGCTCAGCTTGTTGGGAAGTGATGTGAGGGGAAAAGGGGGTGCCTCAATTTACTCTCCTTGGTGGATAACATTGATCGTGGTCATTATACCCTGCAGTAATGCATATTCAGTGGTTAGGGGGTCCTTTGACATGCCCTCATCAATGAACCAGTCAGGTGCCCCCAGAACATGAGTGGTGGTTATATGGTGGAAGGTGGTCAGGGAAAAGTCAATAATCTCTGAACAGTTACGTTGGTAATTTTCTTCTGGGTGTTTTGGGGGCAAAAGGCTAGCAGAATTTAAAGGGGGGCATCTTGCAAAGGAAATTTCAGGCTGGAGGAGAGTGGAGTGGAAAGTTTGTAGGCGGGAATCTGAAACACTGTTGAAAGCTTTGTGACTAAGCATATCAGGTAAGTTGTGAGAGGATAGCCCCAGAAGGGGGTGATAGGTTAGCTTGAGGGCCTCTGGGATTAGTAGGGTGGCAGAAGCCAAGGCCATTAGACGGAGTGGCCATCTCTGATGTATGGAGTCTAATTGTTTTGACAGGTACTATCTGGTTCCTGGCTGGCTGTGCAAGGAGCCCTAAAGCCTTTTTTTTTTTTTTTTAAATGCAAATATAGACAAAAAGGTTTATTTGGATTTGGCATCTCCAAGGCGGGTGCCTGGCTCAGGGCCTGCTTTAAATCATTAAAGGCTCTGGATAGGTCTGGAAATTAGGTCAGTAAGGTTTCCTTTTGCGGCTTCGTAGAGGGGATTGATTATAAAGGGCAAAGTTAGGTATGCAGGATCTGAAGAACCCAGTAAGGCCCAGGAAAGAAAGAAGAGCCTGTTTTGTGTCAGAAAAAGGAACAGAAACAATGGCCTTTTTCCAAGACAAGGGGACCTTTTTTGTTGTAGGAGTGACTTATTTATTTTTTTCGGTACTGGGGATTCTACCTCCAAGCTACACCCCCCAGTCCTTTTTTTTTTTTTTTTTTCAGTACTGGGGATTGAACTCAGGGGCATTCTACCTCTGAGCTACACCCCCAGCCCTATTTTTTATTCTTTATTTTGAAACAGGTTCTCACTAAGTTGAGGGGTGCCTCACTAGGTAGCTGACGCTGGCCTCGAACCCGTATCCTCCGGCCTCAGCCTCCCAAATGCTGGGATTACAAGCATGCGCCACCACGCTCGGCTCAAGGATGACTTTCTGTAAAGCTATTTAATTGTATGCATGTACCTGATTTGTGAAGTCCCTGCTCATAAGGAACATAAGACTTCATCATGGAATCACCAGGAAGGAATGGAGAAGGGAGGTTTTTCCAAAATGGCAAGATAGAGGTGGAGTCTTCTTGGGGTTTTCTGGGATTCCTTTTACTCCAACAACAGAGTCAGAGGAAAGACGCAAAGGCCCAGAGAATTCACTAAAACAGATAAACTCGCCCAGTATCTAGAAGAAAGGAGATAATCTTACCAGATACTGTCCGGTTTACCTGGGGTTCTGTGGGTTGCTAGCGGCAGGGATGGCAGACTCTGACTTGACAATCAGCATCTGATAAGGCTATTAGAGAAGAGCGTTCCTGAGGCGGTGGCCTGGGGGCCTGAGCTGGGATGCTCTCCAACGAGGAGGGTGTCCCTGTTAGGGCATTCCCACCTCCAGCAGCCCTCCTGTCCACACGTTGGACAAGGCCTCTTTGGTGGCCGTGGTTTAGGGCACTCTTTAGCCCAATGTCTGCCTTTGCCACAACGGAAACAGTCGCCCAGCGGCGGCCTGAGGAGGGCCTCTCCGGAAGCAGTCACCCTGAGCGGCCTGTCTGAGGAGGGTCTCACTGGTCTCTGGACTATGGAGGCAAGCATCTGATACTTCAGGGGCAAATGCCCTTTTTGGTTTTGTTGTTCCTCCCTTTTGTTGAAGACCTTAAAGACTGCCTTTAGGAGAACCTCTTGAGAGGTCTGAGGACCCTCTTCCATCTGATGTAACTTTTTTTGAATATTGGGAGATTGTGAAATAAAAGATAGATATAAAAAGGTCTTTCCTCCCATGGATTGGGGGGCATATTGGTGTATTTAAGCATTGCCTCCCGGAGGCGGGACAGGAAAACAGGATTCTCAGTGGGCTCCTCGTCACTTCTCTAAGCTTATCATAATTTACCACCTTATGAGCATTTTTGTCCATTCCTCCCGAATGGCAGGAGATCATATGGTTTCTCCTATTAAGAAAGTCACCTCCCAAGCCGGGCGTGGTGGCGCACGCTTGTAATCCCAGCATTCGGGAGGCTGAGACTGGAGGATCCAGGTTCGCGGCCAGCCTCAGCTACTTAGTGAGGCACTCCGCAACTTAGTGAGACTCGGTTTCAAAATAAAGAATAAAAAATAGGGCTGGGGGTATAGCTCGGAGGTAGAATGCCCCTGAGTTCAATCCCCAGTACCGCAAAAAAAAAAAAAGAAAGTCACCTCCCTGTTGGTAAGTCCAATTAGGACTAGTTCTAGAACAGCCTCAACACCCTCTGGGTAACATTTGGAGGCCAATTATTGATGGAGGTTTCTTAGAGAAAGATCCTAGTCAATCCTTCACTGGGGCACAGTCTGTTATCCATGAACACACAATTCCTTGGCCGCAACCTCACACATATTCAAGATAGCATGGGAGCGCGTGAGGGGCGGAGACAAAGAGGGAGCATTTGGGGCCGCCTCAGTGGAAGCAGCTGGGGAAAGCAGCAGGACGGAGGTACGAGCAGCAGCACAACACAAGCGACCAGAGGAGGCGCTGGACGTGAAGGTGGCGGGGCGCGCAGTTGGCGGTAGGTGATGGGGACAGTCGTGAGAGGTTGGGGGCGGGCCAGGGGAGGAGCTTGAGGGAGAATCTGAGGGCTGGAGAGGGGTACAGAGGGAATGGGAGAGTCAGTAAGATATGGCGGGGCCCTTCAACCGGCTGTAAAGAATCCGAAGAATTTCATTTTGGAAGCTTAGCGTTGAGGAGGACCTGGCAGGGAGCACCATCTTTATCGAGAGAGGGCCCAGAGCTGAGTGGAAAGAAACCACGGAGATAAAGCAACTCCTGCCTCTTGCCATTTTGGATAATGAAATTATCTAAATCTTGTAGGATTTGGGGGGCTGACTGTCCAATTTTGGGGCCATCGGCTTCATTTTCCAATTTATATTGTGTCCCGGATGTATTACAGTAAAAAAATAAGATGTTTTGGTTTAAGCTCCCCTTTCAGTCCCAAGGTGGAAAGATATTTTAAAGGACATGCTAGCGCGGTATTGAGTTTTTTTTTTGTTTTTTGTTTTTTTTGCGGAACTGAGGATTGAACTCAGGGGCATTCTATCTCCGAGCTACACCCCCAGCTCTATTTTTTATTCTTTATTTTGAAACAGGGTCTCACTCACTAAGTTGCGGAGTGCCTCACTAGGTAGCTGAGGCTGGCCGCGAACCCGGATCCTCCAGTCTCAGCCTCCCGAATGCTGGGATTACAAGCGTGCGCCACCACGCCGGTAGATATCAAGGTTTTTCGAACCCATAGGTCTGTAAGCAAGGTGCTGGAAGACAGGTGCGCCTTTTAAAAAGCTGTAGGGTCTGGACTAGGCAGCGGCTAAGCAGATGGGAGGGGCCAGAAACAGAAAGCTAGTCCAGAATGTTTAGTATTTACAGAGGAAGGGGTCCCAGAGCCCGAGGCCGAAAACTGGAAGTCCCAAGGCCAGGGTCGGTGCCCAGACCCCCGGAGCTTCTTGGGTACATACAAGAGGTGAACAGAGGCAAAATTTACCAACAACAAATCTGGTGGGTGTTGAGCAATTGGATCTGGAACCGGCAAAATGGCCTTCTGGTCTAGAGCCACGTGAAAGACAGAAAGGGAGTGAGCGTGGGGTTGGGGGCTGCTGGTCCACTGAAGGGTGGCCATCAGGCAAGAGAGCTGATCGCCAATTCAGTTCCCGGTTTCAGCACCATCAATGTGGGGGAGTATGGGGATAAAGAGAACACAGCTCAACAGACCAGAACAGACTTTAATTGGGTAAAGCCTGGGAGGGGGAGTTGCTACAGACTAGGGGTTTTTTATGGGGCAAAGAAGAGCGGGGTACAGGATTAGTAATGTATGCAGCTGGTTGGTGGGCTAGTGACCAGGTCATCTAGGGCAGGGTAATGGTCAGGGGGCGTTCCTCTTTCCTTTATGCTAGACATCACAGTCATACTTCACAGTGCTCACAGATACTTAAGATTTTATGTTATTCAGTAACATGGTAACTGAATTTTGATACTTGGTACGAATGATCTTTTAAGACTTGAAATTTTTATTTAATAAAATATAAGGCCACAGCCGGGCATGGTGGTGCATGCTTGTAATCCCAGCATTTGGGAGGCTGAGACTGGAGGATCCAGGTTCGCTGCCAGCCTCAGCTGTTTAATGAGGCACTCCGCAACTTAGTGAGACCCTGTTTCAAAATAAAGAATTAAAAAAACAGAGCTGGGGCTGTAGCTCAGAGGCAGAATGCCCCCGGGTTCCATCCCCAGTACTGCAAAAAAAAAAAAGAGAGAAATATATATATATGGCCACTTGCTTAATATTACAGTAAAGAAAGAACTACCAATTTCTTTTTTTTTTTTTTTTTCTTTATTTTGAAACCGGGTCTCACTAAGTTGCGGGATGCCTCACTAGGTAGCTGAGGCTGGCCGCGAACCCGGATCCTCCGGTCTCAGCCTCCCAAATGCTGGGATTACAAGCGTGCGCCACCACGCCCGGCTATGAACTACCAATTTCAATGAAGTTTGCTAAGCAGGCATAGCAGTGTGCCCCTGTAATCCAAATCCTTGGGAGACTGAGACAGGAGGATTACAGGTTCAAAGCCAGCCTCAGCAATTAAGTAAGATTCTGAGCAACATAGCAGGACCCTGTTTCAAAACAATAAAAAGGGCTGGGGGAGCTGGGTGTGGTGGTGCACACTTGTAATCCCAGTACTTGGGAGGCTGAGACTGGAGAATCTGCGTTCGAGGCCAGCCTCTGCAACTTAGTGAGACCCTGTTTCAAAATGAAGAATAAAAAATAGGGCTGGGGATGTAGCTCGGAAGTAGAATGCCCCTGGGTTCAATCCCCAGTACTTCCAAAAAAAAAAAAAAAAAAATCGGTGGACTGGGCATACAGACCACTTACCTAGTGTATGTGGGGGGTGACATGCATGCAGGATATTTTCAGTTAGTACCAAAAAGTACCAGGAAAGGACATGAGATTAAGTGTCTTTGGGAAGGTGAGACAGGAGGGTTGCAGGTTCAAGGCAGCCTCAGCAACTTAGCAAGACTGTTTAAAAATATTTTAAAAATGGTATTGGCTCCCGGGTATGGTGGTGCATACTTGTAATCCCAGCATTTGGGAGGCTGAGACTGGAGGACCCAGGTTTGCAGCTAGCCTCAGCTGCTTAGTGAGGCCCTCCGCAACTTAGTGAGACTCGGTTTCAAAATAAAGAATAAAAAATAGGGCTGGGGGTGTAGCTCGGACGTAGAATGCCCCTGAGTTCAATCCCCAGTACCAAAAAAAGGTATTGGCCGAATAATATAAAATAGCTATTATAAATAAAATGTGCTCCGGGCGTGGTGGTGCATTTTGTAATCCCGGTACTTGGGAGGCTGAGACAGGAGGATCAAAGGTTCGAGGACAGCCCCAGCAAATAGTGAGACTCATCAACCTAGCAAGACTCTACTTCCAAATAAGATGTAAAAAATTAGGCTGGAGGTGTAGCTTGAAGAGAATGCCTCTGGATTCAATCTTCAGTACCACACACACACACGCACACACAAAAATAAAGTAAATAAAATCTGAAAGAAGCAGGAAAAGTATGTTTTTGAGATCCTTTTATTTTTTAAAGGAGTTTTTTAAAATTTTAAACTACAAAACAGACTCCATACATTCTGCCATAAATAAAAACAAACAATAAGGCAGGACTCTACATAAGCAAACTGAGAACACCAGTTTTTCAGAAAATGTGATAAAATGCTTTACAATCATAAGCCATCCAGTTTTTAAAATAAAACTGTGGGAAACTCACAAATCTTCAAGAGGCACAAACAAGACACCCTTGAAGAGGGAACAAAATGTGGTTCTCCAATTTTGTACTGTTCTCACATTTTTGAAAACCTAATGTTGCTTAGCGCATAGGTCTGTTCCGTATTCTAAAATTCACACAGGTTTGTTTTTTCTCAAGAACCATATGATAGAGGCACCAATGACAATACAACTTTGTTTCCAAGAACTTTGTAACAAAGTGTTGTCTCTTTAAACATATGACTTAAGAGGCAAAAAGGGAATCCTGGGTAAGTTTTTTCTCCAGGCAGGACTGAAGCCGGCCTCACCGAATTCGCTTCTGCTGCCGCGCTCTGTAGATGTCGTGCACAGGTGGGACGACGGCTCCCTTTTCTTCATCTTCGTCGGAATCCTCGTTGGGCCTTTTGACAGCCTTGGTGAGCACCGCGTTGCTTTCCACCGGGCCGTTGCCTTCCACTGCCAGCTCCGGGGCCCCGCCGGTAATGATCCGCACGGCCTCCTCAACAGCTAGAAAGGAATAGACAGGACAGCTGCAGGAAGCTGCATGTTGCGCTACTGTGGAAGAACACACAGTGCTACTTCTAATGCTTAATAGCTCACTTCATAGCCTACCAGCAAAGCATGGCGCAGTATTACTGATGCTAAAGGAAAAGACCAAAGCTGCTGTTAAAACTAATACAATTAGATTTTCATAAGCCAGAGAGAAGCATGTATTTTCACATGAATAGAAAAGATAAGCTTTAATGACATCTTACTTAGTAGAATTAGATTATGAACAGGCCTCTCTCTATTGAGAAAGGTTTAGCACACTCCTGGGTTTCTTTGTACTTCTGCAAGTTGACTAGCTGGTCCTGGAGACTTCAGTGGCAAAGAATAACAATCTCTATTGCCTGGGAGGCAATGTGAAGGACACACGGGAAATGGAGCTTTTGTTACTCACTATTTGGTATCTTGCATCTTCGGAAAATTTCCATCAGTTCATCCACTTGTACAAAAGGACCCTATTTTGACACAAGTAAATTTTAATTCCCAGTTATCTGATAAGATAGCAGTATTTTATATTTCCCAATATACAATTATAACCCACAAAGCCAGGTATCTACCATGAAAATATTTAACAAACCTGGAAACAGATAGGAGGAGGGAGAAGTTTCATCAGAACGACAGCTGCAGGGGGCACTGGAAACACTCCTCCAGGGACAGGGTGTAAGCCTGGAGCTGAGAGAGACAGACAGCATGAACTGCGGGCATAGAAGAGCTTCTATTCAGGTTAGAGCGGAAATTAACTTGTGCACAATGATTGCCTATGTCACGTGCTTTGTCCTGGACACTAAAATGCTTGCAAGTGCTCTACCTGCCTGACCAGCCCAAATGGGTGAGACAGGAAACAGTCTCAACCCCAAGGCCCTGGGGAGGCAGAAATGCACACAAGTGACCTTGAATAAGGCAACCCAGGGGCCAAACTAAAGTAAGTTTTTGTCAAGGACTATTTCTGAGCTATACACGTCATTTGTTCATCGATTCTTTTTTTTTTTTTCTGGTACTAGGGATTGACCCCAGAGGCATTATACCTCCAAGCTACATCCCCTAGCATGATTTTATTTATTTGGAAATAAGATCTCACTAGGTTACTGAGAGCCTTCCTAAATTGCTGAGACTAGCTTTGAATCTGCGATCCTTCTGTCTCAGCCTCCCAAGTACTGGGATTACAAGTGTGTGCCACCAAGCCTGGCTCATTGATTTTATTTATTTATTTTTGGTACTAGGGATTGGACCCAGGGGCATTCTACCTCCAAGCTATACCCCAGCCCTTTTTTTATTTTAATTTTGAAACAGGATCTTACTAAGTTACCACACATTGGCTGTAAACCTGAGATCCTCCTGTCTCAGCATCCCCAATACGAGGATTACAGGTATGTCACCATGCTTTCTTCAAAAGCATACTTAATCATCAGGGCCTTATTCAAAAAGAATCTGGAGCTGGGTGTGGTGGCACATGCTTGTAATCCCAGCATTTGGGAGGCTGAGACTGGAGGATCCGGGTTCGCGGCCAGCCTCAGCTACCTAGTGAGGCCCTCCGCAACTTAGTGAGACCCTGTTTCAAAATAAAGAATAGAAAATAGGGCTGGGGGTGTAGCTCAGAGGTAAAATGCCCCTGAGTTCAATCCCCAGTACTGAAAAAAAAAAAAAAAGAATCTGGAGGGGCTACGAATCATTAGTCACTATAAATAATACGAAATAACATCACCAAAGTTAAGTTTTCAGCTTTTCAAGTAGCCTGCACATAGCATTTCTGAAAACCAAGTACCACTGCCATAATGGGCTACTGGAATCTAGCCACACAGAGTTTTGTTTTTTAGGACCTTTTTAGTTCCCCTGGGTCAAAGATTACTGACAAGTCTCTTGTCATAGTGACCCTAAGACCATGTCACTTCCCCCCACACCTTGGGCTTAAGTCAATGCACCCAGCCCAGTGCTGGCACTGAAGTCGTGGCTTACGTGCTAAGTGTCGTGGCTGGAATGGGATCATCTGCTGGGTGTCTGGTTTGGGGTACTCTGGTTTTCTATCCACTTCATCTTTCAGAACAGGCACTATGGAAGGAGCTACAACTGGGTCTGGAATTATAGCTGCTAGCTTAGCCCGGGAGACATCCTGAAAATGCAGAACAGAAGAATCCTAAACCTGGAAAGGGTCTTATGGAGTATAATTGTACAATTCTACAATCTTGAGGATACAGTGGGAATAACTGAGTTAAAAACCACAGAAAGAGAACGGAGAGGGATACACAAGAACTTTCATGATGGTAAAGACTGTTAAATTCTCAACAAGGAAAGCTCTTGGCTATGAAGATTTAGTACTTTATAACATAGCCACACCCCAGCTAAGGACCACAAGAGACTGTATCACCAGATAGGACCTCGGTACAAGCTTTTGTGGGAGAAATGTTTTGTAAGATGGCAGCAGGTAGACAGCAGAGTGATTTGGAGGAAAATTTCAAGATTTTAGATATTTTTTTGATTCCTTCTACTAGAATTAAACAACTTCTATGCATTTCTTTAGGTGAAGAAGATAGATTAGGTGAGATCCTGCTTCATGAAGGCACAAATAAAGTTTGCCAGCACCTACAATCAGGAATAAGACTTTCCTAAGGAAATTAAGAATGATTCCCAATGTACTGCTACATGGGAAAGGACCATATATTGAACAACCACTATTGGTCAGGCAACTTTCCTCTTTGATGAAGCGAATAGTAATATCTCCACTTTACAGAGGGGACTGAAGGCCCAGAGTTCACACAGTAGAAAGAGGGTTGGGAACCCTGACCTCTGACCTCAAACCAATCCTGAGTCATCTTTCTTTCTTTTTTTTTTTTTTTTTTTGCGGTACTAGGGATTGAACTCAGGGGCGGTCTACCTCCGGGCTATACCCCAGCCCTATTTTTTATTCTTTATTTTGAAACAGGGTCTCACCAAGTTGTGGAGGGCCTCACTAGGTAGCTGAGGCTGGCCTCGAACCCGTATCCTCTGGTCTCAGCCTCCCAAATGCTGGGATTACAAGCGTGCACGACCACGCCCGGCTCTGAGTCATCTTTCCTGTATATTAACAGTGCCCTTCCAGGGTTGAAAACTCTTGAAGGTATGTCAAAGGAGGACTATAGTTGCCTGTTTACGGAGACCCTGTCCCATTTTATTTTTTTCAAAATTTGCTCAAATACAGTTGGTATCATAGGGGCAAATCTAAAGGAGTAGGCACAATGAGAATTCCCTTTTTTTTTTTGATGCTGGGGATTGAACCCGGAGTCTTGTGCACACTAGACTCTACTACTGAGCTACATGAGAATTTCTTTTTCTCTCACTTATGCACATATCATACTATCTACCACATGTGGAAGCACATTAATTTTTCCAAATAAAAGAACAGAAAAAGAAATACAGGATGGAAAATTCATATTCAAGAAGTAGTTCTACGTGGAAATAGTAAAATCTATTTTCATCAACCCCCTTAATTTCCATTTTCATTTTGAAAGAGTTTAAATACTCCTCTCTAATAAAGTAGTCTTGAAATGTCCTTGCCCTTTTCTTTTTTTTTTTTCCTGCGGTACTGGGGATTGAACCCAGGGGCATTCTAACTCCCAGCTTCACCTCCAGCCCTATTTTTTATTCTTTATTTTGAAACAGGTTCTCACTAAGTTGTGGAGGGCCTCACTAAGTACCTGAGGTTGGCTGCAAACCTGGATCCTTCTGTCTCAGCCTCCCAAGTACTGGGATTACAAGCATGCGCCACCATGCCTGGCTTCTTGCCTTTTCATTGAGAAGTAAACTAGCAGCAGAAACCACCTATTCCTGAGCAGTAATCCCTGAATACTGGGAATCCCACAGTTCAGAATAGGAATCAGGCTGGCACAGAACTGGGGCTCCACTAAGGAAAATGACGGAAGCTAAATTATAGGTGGTTTTTCTCAGTTTTCAATCTGGTTCAAACAGAGTGAAATGGGCCAAAAGAGGGCAGTGAGAAAAAGAATGATGGTCAAGAATTCCCTAATGCTACTTGGTTTAAAGGGACTGGCCAAGGCTCTTGTGTGTGTGTGTGTGTGTGTGTGTGTGTGTGTGTGTACATGAAGATATGTTTATATGTGTACACAAGATACACACACACACACATATATATGTCCACATGGGTTTACATCTTGATCTGTGTTCACATGGGAAAGAAAGAAATGATAGAGCAATGGTTTTCTCAGCAAGGGCTATTTCTTTTTCTTTTTTTTTTTTGCAGTACTGGGGATGGAACCTGGGGGCATTCTACCTCCGAGCTACAGCCCCAGCCCTATTTTTTATTCTTTATTTTGAAACAGGGTCTAAGTTGTGGAGGGCCTCACTAAGCAGCTGAGGTTGGCCTCGAACCCAGATCCTCCAGTCTCAGCCTCCCAAATGCTGGGATTACAAGCATGCACCACCATGCCCGGCAGCAAAGGCTATTTCTGAACCTTTGTAAACATTAATCTTTCCTTCTTGGCCTAAATAGGTTCTAGGACCAGATGTGTTTTCTTATGACTCAGGAGTCTACACAGTTCCATTCCTAGATGAGCTAGTTCCCTGAAGGCTGTTGAACGAGCACTATTTTATTTTGAATGGGCACTGTTTTAAGGATGTAAATCTCTCAAGGAACTTTATGGATTTAATAAACTGTCATGTTTCTTCATTTTATCTTATAAAGTATACAACAGGAACTACATGTGGTTTAAGATCTGTCAAAACATGTTCATTGGTTTGACAAGAATTATTAGAAAAAAAGTAATAACCAAGATGGCATTCAGAGTTTCTTCTGTTCTTCTTCCTTCCTACATCCTTTCCATCTGACCATCAGACATAAGATGTCAGCACTGGCAATCCCAGGGACAGAATGGAAGTGTTTGCTAGATCTCATATCAACTTTCATCGTATTCAGCTACTTTTGATATTTAATGCTTCATAAACAAACTAAAAAAAGCACTGAATTTCTGCAAATCTGTTTCAAAGCTAGATTAACTTATATTCTGGAGTCTACTAATTTAGAATGAAAGTTATCCATGAACTTTTCTAAAACACTAGAAAAGTAAAGATATTACAGTAGCCGTGTTGGTCCTAAGTACATACCTTATAACCCAGTGCTTTTAGCTCACTTGCAGAGCAAGGGTACAAATCCATGAACTTGTACCTGTCCACCAGCAAAGCTGTTTCTTTGCCTTCATATTCTTCTTTGAAAGCTGTAAACCGTCTTTTTTCCACTTTGAGTATACTAGCTAAATCACCAATATTACTTTCAAAAGCTAGGAATCGGGCCCAGATTTCTCTATAAGAAAATAAATATAATCAACACTTAGCTATTCTGGGTTTGGGACAATCATTTACCAACCTCTCCCCAAACAAACAACAAAAATACTCCCTTAATTTTTCCCCTTCTATTCCTAAATTTTATTTATTTATTTATTTATTTTTGTGGTACTGGGGATTGAACCCAGGGGCATTCTACCTCCAAGCTATACCTCCAGCCCTATTTTTTTTTCTTTTTTTTTTTGGCGGTACTGGGGATTGAACTCAGGGGCGTTCTACCTTCGAGCTATACCCCCAGCCCTATTTTTTTTTATTCTTTATTTTGAAACTGGGTCTCACTAAGTTGCGGAATGCCTCACTAGGTAGCTGAGGCTGGCCGTGAACCCGGATCCTCCGGTTTCAGCCTCCCAAATGCTGGGATTACAAGCATGCGCCACCACGCCCGGCTTATTCCTAAATTATAAAACACTTTTTTATTATAAAGATTTCCAATAGAAAAATAGAATGAATACTTACATACCACTACCCAGATTTTTTTTTTTTTTTGGTACTGGGGATTGAAACCAGGGGCATTCTACCTCTGAGCTACACTCCCAGTCCTATTTTTTATTCTTTATTTTGAAACAGGGTCTCACTAAGTTGCAGAGAACCTCACTAAATACCTGAGGCTGGCTGTGAACCTGGATTCTCCTGTCTCAGCCTCCCAAGTACTGGGATTACAAGCATGTGCCACCACACCCGGCTACCACTACCCAGATTTAATAATCAATATTTAGCCATATTTGGTTAATCTTACTTTTACTTAAGTATTTGGGTTTTTTTTGTTTTTGTTTTTGCGGTCCTGGGGATTGAACTCAGGGGCGTTCTACCTCCGAGCTACACCCCCAGCCCTATTTTTTCTTTATTTTGAAACCGGGTCTTACTAAGTTGTGGAGTGCCTCACTAGGTAGCTGAGGCTGGCCGCGAACCCGGATCCTCCGGTCTTAGCCTCCCGAATGCTGGGATTACAAGTGTGCGCCACCACACCCGGCTTACTTTTACTTAAGTATTTGAAAGTAATTATAAATATAAGACATCACTCTAAATACTTAAACATTTAAGCCCCCCCTCCACCCCTGTTTTGCAGTACTAGGGATTGAACCTAGGGGCATTCTACCTCCAAGCTATACGCCTAGTCCTATTTTTCACTCTTTACTTTGAAATAGGGTCTCACTAAGTTGCAGAGGGCCTCACTAAGTAGCTGAGGCTGGCCGTGAACCCCTATCCTCCAGTCTCAGCCTCCCAAGTACTGGGGTTACAATCGTGCGCCACCACACCTGGCTCTTAAGCCCCTTTTTTGAGTCATTACTTATTTAGCATACTTTGCTATTTTTTGTGATCAACAAGAGAGACATTTACCTTAGAGACAGCTTTCTAATTTCTAATTTTCTTTAGTGGCATGAATTATAATAAACTGGTGTCTCGTCACTGTTCTACCAACCAAAATTAATGCCTTTTTTTTTGGTGGTACAGGGTATTGAACCCAGGAGCATTCTACTTCTGAGCTATACCTCGAGCCCTATTTTATTTTTATTTTGAAACAGGATCTCACTAGGTAGCTGAGAGTCTCACTATTTGCTGAGGCTAGCCTCAAACCTGCAATTCTCCCATCTCAGCCTTCCAAGTACTGGGATTACAGTTGTGCACCACCACACCTGGCTCTAATGACCAAAATTAATGCTTTGAGATTACTTAAATGTAGCTAAGCATCTCTGAATTAAAGTGATGTTGAGTGCCAATGATATACCAAGTTCAGGACTATCACAAAAGTCTTATACTGGTAGACATTTTTGTGACTCAACAAGAAAGTGAAGACTGGTAAGGTTATGAAATTTGCCCACTGCCTAGTGAGCTGAGATGAAAAATCTTTACTATTTCCCATGCACCACTATACCATATTGCTCCTCTGTTTGGTAAAACTGATGAAGTCAAAACCAGAAATAGGGGCGTAACATATAAAACAAACTTTGAGTATATTAGAAGAGTCTGCTTTTGAGTAGGGAAAGGAAAAACTTCAGAATTCCTAACATGTTCATATCAATTTCTAGAGATATAGTAAACTAGAGCCTGGTGTGGTGGCGCACGCTTGTAATCCCAGCATTTGGGAGGCTGAGACCAGAGGATCCGGGTTCGCGGCCAGCCTCAGCTACCTAGTGAGGCACTCCACAACTTAGTGAGACCCAGTTTCAAAATAAAGAATAAAAAATAGGGCTGGGGGTATAGCTCGGAGGTAGAACGCCCCTGAGTTCAATCCCCAGTACCACAAAAAAAAAAAAAAGAAAATATTGCAGTTAAGTAAAATGAACCTTGAGAGAGAAGGGAAATTTTTTCTGAAACTCACATGCAAGCAAACATACACCCACAGATCATCATTTCAGTATCAAAGCACCCTGAAGGGCCTGACTAACTCGTTTTTCACAGTGGCTTACCCAGACTTCTCCGGAGGAAGGCTTCCAGATGTTAAAACTCGTTCAAACAAAACTCGGGTATTATTGTCCTCTAGAATATTTAACAGATAAGAACATTAAAAAATCAGTTTTATGATTCAACAATGTATTTTTACAAACATTATCTCAACCCTCACAAAAACCCTTTGCACAAATGTAACTATTGTTATACCTGATTCTTATAGATGAGGAAACAAGGTTCAAAAATATTGAGTGATTTGACCTAGCTCATTGTTACCCTTATTTCAGCTCTCTGTACTATACTTCAGTTTTTGTCCTATTCTGACCATTTTGCAGAAGAGAATATTGTAGTCTAAGATGATACATCTAACCTCAGAACTATGGTATAGTAAAATATGATGATGCAATTATATTTACACATCAGAACATACTGTGATATAAGAAAGGAATCCTATTTACCTTTATATTCCTGCACCCTGGTAACCAGAAGGTAGTGTTTAATAGGTGGTTAGATGAATGAATGAACTAATACTGTTTTTTTTTGTGTGTGTGTGTGGTACTGGGGATTGAACTCTGGGGCATTCTACCTCTGAGCTATACCCCTAGTCCTATTTTTTATTCTTTATTTTGAAACAGGGTCTCACTAAGTTGCAGAGTGCCTTACTAGGTAGCTGAGGCTGGCCACGAACCCAGATCATCTGGTCTCAGTCTCCCAAATGCTGAGATTACAAGCCTGGGCCACCACGCCCTGCTTAAGATACTGAATTTGGAAAACAATAATGTTGACATCAGATATCATCCTCATGTTAAAAATAATACAAGCCAGGTGTGATGGTGTCCACCTGTAATCCCAATATTTGTTAGGCTAAGACAGGAAAATCACATGTTTCAAAATAAAAATTAAAAAAAGCTAGGTGTTGAGCTGGGTATGGTGGCACATGACTATAATACCAGTGCTTGGGAAGCTGAAACAGGAGGATCACAGATTCTCGGTCAGCTCCAGTAATTTAGTGAGGCCCTCTGCAATTTAGTGAGATTCTTTTTTTTTTTTTTGGCGGTACTGGGGATTGAACTCAGGGGCATTCTACCTCCGAGCTACACCCCCAGCCCTATTTTTTATTCTTTATTTTTGAAACCGAGTCTCACTAAGTTGCGGAGTGCCTCACTAGGTAGCTGAGGCTGGCCGCGAACCCAGATCCTCGGGTCTCAGCCTCCCAAATGCTGGGATTACAAGCGTGCGCCACCACGCCCGGCTCTAGTGAGATTCTATTTCAAAATAAAAACTAAAATAGGGCTGGGGTGTAGCTCAGAGACAATGCCACTGGGTTCAATCCCCAATACCACACATACACAAAAAAAGTAAAGTAGAAGTTAATGGCTGTGTGTGTGTGTGTGTGTGTGTGTGTGTGTGTGTGTGTGTGTGTGTGTGTTTATTTTATTTTATTTATTTTTTAACTTTAACAATGTATGTATGTGTTTTGCTGGTGATTAGACTTAAGGACAAAGGGGCATTATACTTCCTAGCTACAGCCCCCAGTCCTTTAAAAAAAAAGTCTTTTTTTTTTTTTTTTTTTTTTTAAATAATAGGGTCTCAAGCCGGGCGTGGTGGCGCACGCTTATAATCCCAGCATTTGGGAGGCTGAGACTGGAGGATCCAGGTTCGTGGCTAGTCTCAGCTACCTAGTGAGGTCCTTCGCAACTTAGGGAGACCCTGTTTCAAAATAAAGAATACAAAATAGGGCTGGGGATATAGCTCAGAGGTAGAATGAGTTCAATCCCCAGTACCGCAATAAATAAATAAATAAAAATTAATAATAATAATAATAATTATAGGGTTTCACTAGGTTTCTGAGAGTCTTGCTGAATTGCTGAAGCTGGTCTCAAACCTGTGATCTTTTTGTTTCAGCCTCCCAAGTACCAGAGGTATGTGCCACCATGCCTAGTTTTTACTTTTTTTTTTTTTTTTTTTTTTGGCGGTACTGGGGATTGAACTCAGGGGCGTTCTACCTCTGAGCTATACCCCCAGCCCTATTTTTTATTCTTTATTTTGAAACCGGGTCTCACTAAGTTGCGGAGTGCCTCACTAGGTAGCTGAGGCTGGCCGCGAACCCGGATCCTCCGGTCTCAGCCTCCCGAATGCTGGGATTACAAGCGTGCGCCACCACGCCCGGC
>PVLC010034411.1:0-16919 GCA_004027655.1 Graphiurus murinus
CATGGTGGTGCATGCTTATAATCCCAGCATTTGGGAGGCTGAGACTGGAGGATCTGGGTTTGCGGCCAGCCTCAGCTACCTAGTGAGGCACTCCGCAACTTAGTGACACCCTGTTTCAAAATAAAGAATAAAAAATAGGGTTGGGGGTGTAGCTCGGAGGTAGAATGCCTCTGAGTTCAATCTCCAGTACCGCAAAAAAAAAAAAAAAAAAAAGAGTTTATTTTTGTTTGTTTTATCAATATGCTTTTTAATGTTTGGGGGGTGACGGGGGACTCCTGAGAATTAAATCCAGGGGTGTAATACCTCTGAGCTATACCCCTAGACCTGTTTCATTTTTTATATTAAAATAGGGTCACACAAAGTTGTGGAGAGCCTAAGTTGCTCAGGCTGGCCTCAAACTTACTATCCTCCTGTCTCAGCCTCCCAAGTACTATAATTAGAGTCATAGACCATCATGTCTGGCTTTTAATATACTTTTGTTGGTGCATTATAGTCTCACATCATAATAAATAAGGCAATTAAAAAAGGATAGAGAATCAAGACCATATTAAAGAAACAATGAGTATAAGCAAAATTATATAATAATCAAACTTCATATTTATCACTGCCTTTCCCCCTGGCTAGGGGGAACAAGGAGAAATCAAGTATCTTCTTATTCTGTATTGAAAAGTATGTGTAGTTCTTAAAGAAAATTGTATCTACTAAGTTTAAATACAATGTATTGTCTCAGACATTCCATAAAGTACACTGAAAAACAAAATAGGCAAGGCCTTCTATAGCTGCTCTGTAGCAATTGCTGGATATTTTAAAATATTCTCATTTCTTTTAACAATATTAGCCAAAAAATAAAGGAATAACATTAAGATAAAATGTAAGAAAAATATTTTCTACTTGTGTGGGCAGCAAAGCTAACAATTTCCAGATATCTGCTTTTCTGTGGCTTTAGTTAAATTTTTAAGACTGAACTGACAGCTGGACTATTATTGTAAAAACAAAGCTGAGCAGGCTGTGCTGGTGCACACCTGTAATCCCAGTACTTGGGAGGCTGAGACAGGAGGATCACAGGTTTGCGGCCAGCCTCAGCAATTTAGCAAGGCTCTCAGCAACTTAGTGAGAGGTATATTTCAAAATAAAAAATAAAATCAGGTTGGGGTGTAGCTCAAAGGTAGGATGTCCCTGAGTTCAATCCCCAGTACATACCCCTCCCCCAAAAAAATCACCGCTGAGAGAGGTATGCTTTCTGATCTCAACAATACCACAATTAATTTTAAATGGCATGTTTACATTTTCTTATATTGGATTGATATGTAAATTATTTTTATCTCAGACATACCCATATTTAGTTAAAATATCCAAGACCTTATACAATATCCATGAAATAATATCACATTTATTTATTTTCTGCAATGTTTGTTTAGATGTTTAGAATGACACTATCTTTTAAATTTTCTGACTATGTTGAATTACTTTTCCCACAGGATTATAACCAGATATTTAAAAACCATAAAAAATAAGGTTGATCCCATTAATGCACATTGTAATTTGTCAGTAAGTATTAAAAATGAGTCTTTTACTTCTAACAAAAATAAGAGAGTGAACAACCTCAAATAAGGCATGCTCATAGAAAACAAAATATTTTCATAATTTAATGATGAATATTTACTACTTTACCAGTTTATTTCTACAACTTATAGTCACTTATGAAAGAGCACATTCCATGTGGCACATTGCACAAAACAGACATAGTTTTCCCCTATCTATATATACTCCTTGCAGTATGACTTTGCAGCAAATACCATCAAGAAACAAGATCTATCTCTTTGCCCCTTGTGAGTCTGGGCTGCCCTGGAATGTGACAAAAGCAAGCTGTGTGGTTTTGAACTCATGTATAAAGGCCTCTC
Organism: Graphiurus murinus; assembly: GCA_004027655.1. Taxonomy (NCBI): domain Eukaryota; kingdom Metazoa; phylum Chordata; class Mammalia; order Rodentia; family Gliridae; genus Graphiurus; species Graphiurus murinus. The sequence goes on from PVLC010034411.1 coordinate 1,902, forward strand.
CAGATCCTACTTTCTCTCTTGGAAATCTACTTGGCCACATATGAAAGAGCCAGGGCTGGTCTGCTAGAGGCAGAGATTCATGTGGCCCATTCGTCTCAGTTTCTCCAGCTGACTGTCAACCAACCTCAGGAAGAACAGCTGCCTAGGTGATCTACATAGCTGGTCACATAGATGATTGAGGATGACCTCAAATGTGACATGAGATAGAACTGAGAGGGAGTGGGAATCAGAGGGAAGTACCCCAAGAGATATGTTCCTATCGTTGCACACCTCAGTATATTAAACCACTTACTCTCCTGTTTTGAACATAAAGCAAGTAGCTAGTCATGGAACAAAGGTCAGGCTGTTCTGCTTCTTCCCAAGGTCCCAGGGTTCATGAAAAGTGGGAGATTTTGTCTCACTTTAATTCATCCAACCCCAACTCCTATGATTAATTGTATGAAAGCATGAACTATAACTTAAAGATTCAAGTCTTGTTCTAAATTTTATTCAACTTCTTGCTTGTTTGCTTGTTTGTTTGTTTGTTCTGTGGTAATGGAGATTGAACCCAGAGGTACTCTATTTCCAAGCTACACCCCTTGCCCTATTTTATTTTTATTTTGAAAAAGAGTCTCACTAGATTGATGAGAATTTCACTACTTTCTGAGGATGTTCTCAAAACTACGATCCTCCTGTCTCAGCCTCCCAAGTACTGAGATTATAAGTGTGTGCCACCATGCCTGGCTTTCTTTTGTTTATTTGGATCTCAGAAAATACACCCATACTGAATCACACAGATAAGTAAAAAAAATAAAATACTATATGGGTATGATCTTGCAATGCTATATTATATTGTTTTCATAATAGCATTGCTTGGGTACTGAACTCTATTAGTATTTGATTACTATATTTTAGAAATATATCTCCATATGGTTATATGTCACATATAAGAAAAGTAAATGTCAAATTTACATACAACTTGAATTAGGAGTAAAATCAGAAATACATTTTATTCATATTGCCTTCACAAAAGTTGTCACTTTTATTAAAAGATCCAAGCTACTATGCCTTAAATATTATAGAATAATAACAATGTATGATAAAAAAAGAATAGAGGTGGCTTGTAATTCTACCTCACATCAAGTTTTACTTAGGAATCCTTTTTGTCATGTCATAGGAAGATAATTATCCAACAATTGTTTAAAATTTATTGTTAGAAAGCTTTGATTTGATTTTTAGAAAAGCCGTTCTCTCTTAAGCTTGTAACTCCCTTCCTGTAATTGTCATCAACTGTCACTCAACTCTCTCTTTCATGTTACAGGTAGTTAAATATTTTAAAATAATCATGCTTTCCCTCCAAACTTTCTTGGACTTAGTATCCTGTAAGTGAAGTTGTTTTCAGGCATTTATTAACATATGTATATCTGTTTCTTTTCATTAAGGTGGCGATTAGCTGGACATGGTGGCCAACACCTACATCACAGTATTTGAGAGACTGAAACAGGAGGATTGTGGATTTAAAGCCAGCCTCTGCTACTTAGCAAGACATTCAGCAATATAGTGAGACCCTGTTTCAAAATAAAATAAATAAATAAAAAGGGCTAGGGGTGTAGCTTGGAGGTAAATGTCCCTGGGTTCAATCCCCAGTATAAATACATACATACATACATATGGTGCTTAGAACACAACACAGTATAGTATGTATAATCAGAACTCCGTATAATGTATATAATCAGGTAAGTGAGGGATCCAATGGATTTGCCATCTTTCTGCATCTAAAAGCCTTCCTTGAATTAATATAGTTTATGGAAACATTTTTAACGTGTTTCACTAACTTTGTTAGTTCACAGAAAATCATTAAAACTTGCTTATTGCTTTAAATATTGATGAATTATTGCATCAATCTATAAAAATGCACTGCTTCCTAGGAGCACATTTACTGTTTAAAATAATACGTACCCATGTCTTAGTTGTGTAGGCAAATACTCATTTATGTGCAAGTCTTGGAAATCTAGGCTCCCAGGGAAGCCTGAATAACAGATATCTAGGCTACGTTTAATTTTACCAGACTTGTTGACCACACAGTGATTGATGTTTGTGATACTTTCATGTATGGTTTGGCTAATATAAATGTCAGTAGTCCAAATTCTACTTCTCCTGATCCCTCCCAACCAAAGAGAATGTTCTAATTTAGGTATTTGTCTTGTCAATGTCCTGCCATGGGAACTCTATTACAGAAGGCAACCCTTAACCTTCCTCTCACAGAGGATAATACCAGGCTAATTAACATTGTCTTATCAAACCAACTTATAGCTGCATGGCTTTTTAAAAGCTATTTGCAGTGGTGGGATGAGCTCACTCTCAAGATAATAAATAAGATGGGGAAGGAAGGCCGAGGCATTGTCCATGTGGCTGCAGCACAGAGTTGAATCATACTTGCCAGCTAGAGTCGCCTCTCTCCATTATGCTTCCTTAATTTTGCCTTCTGTGATTCCCTAACTCAGTATTCTAGGTTGAGATCCTTGAATTTTGACCTTCCCCATCACATGCGCGCGCACACACACACACACACACACACACACAGACACACACAATTTCCCATTGGAAAATCTTCTCATTATAAAATTACATGGACAGGCTCTCTAGATTTTTCTCCTGTTACATTCTCCATTGGAAATGACCTCCCATCTCCTCTTTCCATCTATACTCTACTGATTCTTTCTGGCCCTGTTTAGGTCCAATACCTTTTGGAAAGATTCCTATAATGAATCCAGAGTTTCTTAAACTCCTGGGTAGCTAATTCTCTGAAATACAGAGAGGTAAAAGAAGAACTTCATAAAGAAGTTGTGCAAATCAAGGTGCTCCCTGTCCTTGCTATACCTCCTTCCAACTTAAAAGAAAGGAAAAAGGAAATGGAAATGAATGAAAAGACCACTCCACAGTGAAAAGCAAGCAAGCCATCATTGATGTTACATCAACAACACCAAGCACAGTGCCCTGCACATCACAGACAGATCAGGAGTCTGGCCAACAGATCTTTAGGAGAATGGATGAAATGAAACACAAGTTGATAGAAAACATTTGCTAATTGCACTTTTTAACATGAACTAGAGGGAAGAAGGCTAGGGTAGCTCAGGAATAATTCAGTACACACAGGCACAACAGAATGACTAGTACATTTAAAAAAAATTATCTTGCATATCAAATGGATGTTCAGGCCTAGAGTAGTCAGAGGAAAGACCTGCTAAATTATTTCCCATATCTTGAAAATTGAAATGATGGGCAAAACTGCTATGAAAATAAGACCCATTTTTGTATCAAGAATGGAAATGTCAAGAGATCTGGAAGATTATTCTTTAATAAATATATGAAATAGGAAGTGGACTTTTTATACTCAGCCCTGTAAGTAGAAGGAAAGTGACTGGAAAGCACATAGAGAAAGATTTTATTTCAGCATAAGGCAGGACTTTGTACAATGTAGCTGCTTTCCAAAGGGAATGTTCTGGTAGAATCTTAAAAAGTGACAACTATTGGACTGGAAGATGTCTCATAAGGCATCCCTTCTATTTTTGAGATTCTGTGATTTGTGATTCTGTAAAATTTCTTGCTGAAGAGAAAGAATTAGGGTGCATTCTAAGTCACTGACCTCAGTCACCTTAAGCAATTATTGAAAACAGGTTTTTAGCTCAGTCTGGAGGGTGCCACCACACGAGCTCTCTTGGGGAGGCGCCTTGGAATTTGCATTGAAGCAACATCCTCCAGACAATTCTAAAATTAAATTCTTAGAATTTCTCGCTTAGTGTTTGTCAGCTTAAGTAAATGTGGGGAACCAGGGTTGGTTCTACCATCATCAGTCCTTTGTGCCTTAGACTCTTTGGCCTTTTATACTTTAAAGGTTTATGCTTAAGAGAAAGAAAAAGTAAGTACAAAAGTCTCAGTTCTCCCCAGGTAAGACAGTTTATTTTGGTTGCCATTCATTTTCTACCATCTCTCATAAATATAAAGAAAAATAAGAAAATCTGCAAACAACAGTGCCACATAAAAATAATACTATTTTTGCTAAAATACCATATTATATAAGCATCCCCAATGCTATTAATATCTGTGGATATCTTGTGAAATATTCAGTGTCTGTAACTCTGAATAGCAATGCATCAAAACATCAAAAGAACCCTCACAGTGATACAAAAGCAAAAAAGATACTTAGCAGTCTATGTTTTAACAAGGAGTCCAGGGATGCCTATACCAAACTATTGTATGTGGGCTCAAGCCAAATTTAAAACTTCTTGAAGCTTTTATCTGAGACCCTAATGCCCCTCTTCCTAACTCCCTGTCTGAATCAAAAGTACTAATATTGAGTCCTAGTTACTTAGTAACAAGGACATCCTGTATACCCAGCCCCTCTACACACACACACACACACACACACACACACACACACACACACATACACACAAACACACACCTAGGAAGATCACAGGTCATGCAGGGTATGATCACCCATTTTTGGGGGGACTTTAAAAACCTTCTGCCAGGTATGGTGGCGCATGCCTATAATCCCAGTCCTTGGGAGTCTGAGAGAGGAGAGTCACAGGTTCAAGGCCACCCTCAGCAACTTAGCAAGATGCAGCAACCTAGCAAGATCCTGTTTCTAAATAAAAAAAACAAAACCAAGCATGCTGGCACATGCTTGTAATCCCAGTACTTGGGGGGCTGAGACAGGACGATCACAGGTTCAAGGCCAGTTTCAGCTAGTTAGTGAGACCTCTGGAACTTAGTGAGACCATGTTTCAAAATAAAAAACAAAATAGGATTGCAGGTGTACCCCAGAGGTATAATCCTAGCACCAAAAGAACAAAAACAAAAAACTTCCTACTGGCCCTGCTTCTTTCCTTTGCTTTGGAGCCAGCATCTGATTAGAGGAAGAGAATTCATGTTATCTAATGCCCAAAGATCAGTTGCCCTTCCCTCTCTCTGACTTCCAGGAAAAGTACCCAAATGCTACTTTCCCAGGAGAATTTCAATCTTAAAACAAGTTCTTGAACATTCCATAACTTAAAGTATGGAGTTTTTAATGGTCTTTCTGGTACCGCAGCAAACCTCCTCAGATTGCACCAAGTCAAGGACCATAAACTCAGTAGACACATAACGCTCATTCTCCTAGCAGGATTACTTTCCTGGCCCTGAGATTCAAGCATGCAACATGAGAAGGCTAAAAAGAAGCGTGGACTTTACAGAAAAAGCAATAAATTGGAGTCTAAATGGAAATTAGACTCCATTCTGCCACAAATTCATTGTGTGACCTTGGAGAAGTATCTTTCTCCTGTGTTCATTGCTTCCATCCATAAAATGAGACAGTAGAATTAGAAAATCTTTATATTTCCTACTAACTCTGGGCATTTTGAAAGTTTGCTTCACTCATGGTCATCTTTTTTACGATTAAAATATTGTACTTTCAAGGAAAGTGACCCATAAATGCACATCTCAAGTAAAAAGAAAAGTATTTTGTGTCATAACCAGGATTTTGAAAGGATCGACATGGTGATTTCAAGTTTTTGCAACTGCATTTATTCACCTATTTTTAATGACATACCCAGTCAGCTGCTCATTAACATTCAGCATGGTTTAAGCATAAAATAATGGTTAGGATTATAGTCCCAGGGACATTGCCATTATACCACTTCCTTGATATAAAATCTCACTATTTTGAAATACATGAAAGGTTGTTCTATTCTCCCCACACTGGTTATAAATTGAAGTCCATACCAATAAAGAATAGATTTAGTGATTGACTTTAATATGTTTGTGAAAGTACATCATGTGGGGTGGGAATTGAAGAAGGGGTTAAATGAGAAATGTGTGCATATATGCCTTTATCAGCTTGTACCTAACAAAGATGTATGATTACAATGCACCAATTATTATATAAAAAATAAAGAAAGAAAGACAAAAATAGATATTTAGCTAGTCAATGTGATTCTAAAGTTCGTATGGAAAATCAAATATCCAAGAACAAAAGGAAAAATTTAAATAGAAGAACAAAAGGAGAAACAATCCTTTCAGATGTTAAAACATCATATAAATGATAGTATAAAAACACTTAACATATCTTTACAGATAGAAGTAATAGTGTAAATACAGACATAGATTCTCATATTTAGTGTATAATGAAGGAAGAATTTAAATCAGTGAATAAGTATATCAATTGCTCAATAAATTATGTTGGAACAAGTTGCTATGCACTGGGGAAATAGCAAAGGCAGATGCTACTTTCTTTCTCTAATGCTAAACAAATCCCAGATGAATAAAAGAATTGAGTATAAAAATATTGCCATAAGAACTCTAGTGAAAATATATATATTAGAATCTCAGAATTGAAAAGGCATATGTTTTTTTTTTCAGCACAAATTTTTTATACATTTCTTGAGTACAACAGGGTTACATAGACATTTATGACATATCAATCATTGTCAGATCACAAATAGCACCACTTCTTCATTCTACACGTATAGCCCACATTCCTAACATAGCCTGGTAAAGCAAACTTTCTAGAGTCATACAAACATACTCCTTTAGGGTCATATATTTACTTTCTAAGAAGTAAGAGGGTCTTTCATCTATGCATCCTAGGAGCAATCTCCAGACTTCGAGACGCCAATGTAGCCATAGCAGAAGAGTCAGTATAATTACTCATATATGCAGATAGCAACTGCCAGGGGGGAAAGGGCCCAGCTGGGCTCCCACAACTCCCCCATTTTTATTTTAAAATGCAGGAAGGACTGTGCTTGTCTTAGGTCTTTCCTACCAGGTGCTTAATCTTACCTGTCATGGGGTCTCGATGAGTTATTCAAGGAGCCCTGTCTTAGGTTGATGTTGCCCTGAGAAAATCAAACCCATCATTGACTACCAGGCCCTGTGCAAGGCAGTGCTTGAAAGGCATTTCTACAACAAATAAAAAACCCAGAATTATAAAATAAAATATTCATTATATAAGAAAAACTCCAACTAAATAAGTATGAAAAATTTGTACAAAATAAATTCAAAGTAATTTGGGAAACTGGGGGGGGGGTGCGGGGATGATTGTGTAATGTGTATGCCCAAGAACTAATATCCTCAGTACATAAAAAATATAAGTCAAAAACAAAAATAAAGCTGGGTTTGTTGGTGCACACCTATAGTCCCAGTACTTGGGAGGCTAAGACAGGACAATTGCAGGTTTGAAGTCAGTCTCAGCAACTTGGACCCATAGCAACTTATCAAGATTTGTTTCAAACATTTAAAAGTGTTGGGGTGTAGCTCAGATGTAGAATGCCCCCGGGTTCAATGCCCTGTACCAAAAGCAATAGCAACAATAACAAATAGTCAAATAACAATAAAATTTTAAAAATCCTGAGGAAGGAATATACAGAAAAGGAAATACAAATGGCTTTTAGACATTTGAAAAGAGATTGAAATTTACTTTAAGTAACATATCTAGATATTGATATAATACCATATTAATTTATCCAATTATCAAAAATAAAATGTTCCATAATATATTTTGTTGACCAGGCTATTGGTAAATAGCCATTCTCTTTCAGAACTGGGGGAATACAAATTAGTACACCCTCTTTGGAGAGTAATTAAACAATATATATCAGCATTAAAATCCACAAAGCCTTTGATGAAGCAATTCCTTTTCTAAAAATTTACCCCACAAATACCTTTGACATAGGTAAACAATATCTATACTATTAAAAATCTAGAAAAATCCTAAATTCCGGGGAATTACTTAAACAAGTTACAATGCACTCATACAATGGAATGCCATGCAGACATTAAAAATAAAGAAATATAACCTGTATGGTGGTACATCTCCTGCCTTTGAAGACTAGCACTAGAAATCAGCTGGGAAGGGAAATGGACATGGGGTGTAGTTCTCAGGCTTCAAGCCCCATATAATAAAGAGGCAAAGTCCAAAAAGAGAGCTAGGGATTTATGGACAATATTCTATACAATTTCCATGATATAATATCAAACAAAAAGTTCAAGGTCAAAATAGCCAGGCATGGTGGCACAGACTTGTGATCCCCACACTTAGGAGGCTGATACAGGAGGATCACAGGCTCACAGCTAGCCTCAGCAACTTCGTGAGATTTTGTTTCTAAATAAAAAATAAAATAGATCTGGGGATATAGCTCAGAGGTAGAATGGCCCTGGGCTCAATCCCCAGTATCACACAAAAAAAGAAAAATATGATAGATTCATTCTATTGTGTGGTGTGTGTGTGTGTGTGTGTGTGTGTGTGTGTGTGTGTGTGTTTAGAGAGAACAAAACATGAGAAAAGAAAGACTTCTTTTCTCTTACTATATACTTTTATATTGCTTGATTTTTTTTTTTAACCATGTGCAGGAACTGCTTAAAACAGAATTCTATGACCAAAAGGGAAAGGATCACCATAATAAATAACAAATGCATCCTCTCCCTATAGCTATTTTTTGCTTGAAAATATTGCTCCCTCCCCCAAAGAAGACAGAAAGAAAGAAAGAAAGAAAGAAAGAAAGAAAGAAAGAAAGAAAGAAAGAAAGAAAGAAAACTTAAAGCAGCAAAATTCCCATTCTTCAGAAGAAGCAATGGGATAATACCCATCAGAACATGGGTTTCTGATGAGTATTAATTTCCATATGTTTTATCTTACTTGATCTTTGCAGCATGGATACAAACTTGTGGGTTTTGTTGTTTTGTTTTTTTGTAGACTCAGAAACTCAGAGTCCAGAGAGTTAAAGAACTTTCCTTAAGGACTCAGCCAAAGCTGGAATTTAAAACATGTCTTCTTATTCCAAAGCCCCCACTATCTTCAGTTTATTCATATGCTTCTTCTATTCTGTCCAAATTCTTCTCCTGGCCTGAGATTTTTTATAATGTCAAATAGCATCTAAAATGAATCATTGAGTGGAGTTTAACAATACCATGGTTGTAAGACTTTTACCCTACAAATAGCTGGTATTTGTATGACCTTGCTTGGCTAAATTAATAATAATGATGATGATCATCATCATCATCACTGCCACAACATCAACAGTAAAAGTGATTTCCACCAACAATTGCTGGAACCTTTTTATGTCCTGGGAACTATACTCAATGTTGTACACATCTATCTCTGTTAAGTATGCCAAAGTGATATCTTTTCTCTTTCTTTCCATCTTTCTTTCTTTCTTTCTTTCTTTCTTTCTTTCTTTCTTTCCTTCTTTCCTTCCCTCCTTCCTTCCTTCCTTCCTTCCTTCCTTCCTTCCTTCCTTCCTTCCTTTCTTCCTTCTGTTTTGTGTTACTGAGGATTGAACCCAGAGCTATTCTACCTTCAAGCTATACCCCAAGACCTATTTTATTTTGAAACAGGGTCTCATTAAGTTGTGAAGGGCCTTATTAAGTTGTTGAGGCTAAGTTTGAACCTGAGATCCTCCTATCTTAGTCCCCCAAGTACTGGGATTAGAGAAGTACACCTCTATGCCCGGCTCTAATGCACTATTTCTACTTGGCCTGGTCTGATGGACTAACCAGTGTCCCCCAAATTGCTATGTCTAAGACCTAATCTCCAGTTCCTTGGAGTTTTCTGTATTGGAAGATACGTCCTTCAGAGAGATGATTAAGGTGAAATGGGATCCTATGAGTGGGACTGCAGTTTGATTTAACTAGTACGTTATAAGAAGAGGCACAGACACCAGGGCTATGGGTGGATAGAGAAGAGGCTGCAGGAAGACACATGGCAGAGGCAGAGAAACTACCAACTGCAAGCCCTTGAGGGAGGCCTCAGGAGAACCCAACCATGCCAATACCTGGATTTGACTCCATCCTCCATAACTGCGAGGAAATGAATGTCTAAGGTTAAGCCACCTGGTCTATGGTATTATTTATGGAAGCCTTACAAAACCAGTGAATACTGTACCCCTGAAACTTAATTAAAACAAGAAGAAACTAATGCCATTGAAAAATTAGTCATGAAATTCTAGGGCTGCAGATCCTCCTGCTTTGGGAGCAATGGCTATAAGTTTGAGAGGACATAAATAATTTATTACTATGTTTAAGTCCATGAAAATGGTTTCAATGAGGAGTCCAAGTCCATTGCTAATCAAGAATCAAGACCAATTTCTTATTAAAGATATCTCTAACATGTAAAATGGAAGCTAAGGACCTTAACAAATACAAAAGAAAGAAAGTGCCCATGGTGTATAAATTAGGGAAAGAGAAAGGGTGGTGGTAAAGTTCCCTAAAATTCTTATAGAAAAGTCCATTTTTTACCTCTGCACAATGAAATAAATACTCAAAGGGATCTAAACCACACAGAATTCTTTCATTAAATATTTTGAATAAAAATTGTCATTCCAAACAAATTACTAAAGGTCAAATAGAAACCATAACGTTTAGAGAGCTGGGTAGTCTTTCTTTAAAGATCTTAGCCCAGGAAGCCTTAGATGGATCCTTAAAAAGAGAGCCGATTGGAAAGCATTCATGATAACATCTTGAACAATCAAGCCCAGGGATTATTTTTCAACTGATAAACTGTTGAAGAAAACAGACTGCGGATAAAACAACGTGTGTTTTATATCAACCTGACATCTAAAACGGCCAGTTCCCTAGTGATATTTTACAGGTAAACAATATGTTTTTATTCCAATGTCTTAGAAACTGAAGTTGAAAAATCTATTCTTCAAGCCCAGTAACGTAAAACAGAAATAATGGCAATAACCACATTTCCTGAACTATTAAGGTAAAAGTCTGTCAGGCATATCTGAGCATGCCTGATCCACTGTAGTTCATCTTTGCAGGTTCATCAGGATGGATACCTTGAGTTGGCAAGGTAAGCATCTTTTCTTCCCAAGCTATATTCAACACACTGAACCAAGTGCTTCAGTTTTAAATTAGAGTAAGTCTCTCTCCCACATTAAAATGATTCAAGAACAATAGGCATTCATTGTAAGCCTATTGTGTGCAAGAATTGGGATCAGGGAAGAAAATACACGTGAAGAAAAAAACACATTACTCTGCATAGGAAAATACACATCTGAATGAAAGGAAAAATGGGAACTGAATTAATCTTAATGTGAGGTAGGATGTGAGATGTCATAGGAAAGGCATGAATGACAGGTAGTCTAAGTAGAAGAGGGGGAGAGAGGTTTATATCTGATAGCATGGCAGAGCAAGTCAGGAAATGTTTATAGAAGAGATAAGCTTTAAATGGATCTTAAGGAATAGTCAGGATTTCTGTAGATAGAAAGGAGAGGAATTCTATTTCAGGGAGAATAAAAAATAGTAGGAGAAATTCAGTGAAGTGAACATGTAGTTTCAGCTTAGGAAAATGCAAGTAGTCTACTTTGGCAGAAGGTAAACATGATTATAGTGTGTGTGTGTTTTCAACTTAAATATTAAATATATTTATTATTTATTATTAAATATAATTATTAAATATATTTAAAAATAAAACCCAGAAGCCAGAAACTATGGGCACATTTAACTCTTAAAAAGGTAAAATCTGAACCAAGTGTGGTGGAACAGACTGTAATCCCAGTACTTGGGATGCTGAGAGACAGGAGGATTGCAGGTTCAAGGACAGCCTCAGCAAAGTAGCAAGAGTCTCAGTAATCTAGTGAGACCCTGCTTCAAAACAAAAAATTAAAAGGCTAGGGTATAGCTCTAATATAGTGTATATACTAATAACATGTGACTAATCAAATTAAGACGAAGAAGAATAATGACAATATCAATAAGACCTAAAATTAATAATATCTTCAGTCTTGCTAAAGTATTTGCCAACATTTCAGTTCTAGTCCATAATTGATAATATGACTTAGGAACTTCAAATAAAGATTCCTAAGTCCTTGTATGAAAGTGAACATGGCAGAAAAGTTTTCAAACTCAAAAAACAAGAATTTTAAAGGAGACTCTGGGTTTTGAGACATATAGAAAAGCCCTCTATATAAACCTGGAGGAAAAAAGGTCTTTCTTGGCGTAACCCTGAGTACAATACCATAAAAAACATAAAAAATACACTTAAATGCTATGAAAATATGTCTTGTAAATAAAAATACAACAAAAAGTAAGTGGTGAGATTTAAAATATAGTAGATATTTTTGACTTATCAAATTGGCAAAGATAAAAAAGAGTGATCATGTCCACCCTCAGTAAAGTTACAAGCATTCTTAAACTGCTATATCTCTTTCACTTCTCCCTCCACTTTGCCTCTCTTTTTTGGTCTTCATTCTGTTTTTTTTTATTTTATTTTTCTCTCTGTCTCTTTTTTAGAAGTGTTTCTTTTCTCTTTTAATATTCATGCATTTTCATGGTTTGGGGTCTTCTTGTATTTTCCTGGTGTGGGGTAAAAGTTCCATGAATTCTCAGAGTCATAATGGGGCCCAATAGTGAGAGCAAATAGATAGATGACCTGGGACTGATACTGTTGGCCTCCTTTCTGATTCTTGCCTTTGAGATGGTTTTCCTTCAGTTTTCTATATAAAAGTTTTGAGTGAACATTTCTAAGAGCACCATATACTAGCTTTGCTTTAGACAACTTTAGTTTGTCTCTATTATAGGCAAAGGGAATTTTTTTAAAAATCTAGCACATGGTTTAGTTAAGGTCATTATGAGTAAAGGCTTCCAAAAATGAGTTTAAGATCTAAGTCGCAGCAGATAACAAAGAAAGGAGAAAATGCATGAATAAGAGAATGAGAGTATCGTCCCAAGTTGCAAAAGTAGAAAATGGCAGGAACCCTCCACAGAAGGCCGAAAGCACTGACACAATGTATTTTCATGAGCACTGTCTTGGTAAGGTGCAATTATTATTAGGGTCAGCCAAATTACATTTTTAGGCCTCAGGCCTGTGAACTCATGCTAATTTGAACAGCTGTTCAAAAGAAGATCACTGCTATTTGTTTGACAGATGGAGAAAATGGTCTTCACTAATGGCCCAAGTTGCTTTGACACAAACTGATTTCCCTATTGTTAAAACTTACTTGTGATATCAATTGCAAATAGCTTTGACAATCTGAACCTATTCTTCAGTGCTGACATCCTAAAGAAGAACTTTACAAAATCTGAGATCCTCATTTGAAAGAATATTACCCTTATTATAACCAACTCTCCTTTATTCTCTTCTAAAGGAGAATTGAGAAGTGGGCAACTGAGGAGGGGGAGGTCTTATACATAGCCCCATTGTTTGGAGCAGATTGTTAGTCACCTTTGTTTTTGATTGTCATTATTCCAAGCAGATCTCCCTACCTTTGGAAATAAAGGGGATGATTGCATTTTATTCATAAGAAGAAATTTATAAAACTTATAATGTTGGAAGAAACAGCTGTTTCTCTTTACTGTGGCACTTGTTTTATTTCATTGCATAGGAAGTCAGCTGGGAGATGCTACTAAATGTTGGATTGAATGAAATGCAAACTTAGTGTTTGTTACTATTTGGAAATAATTTTTCCCTAATTGTTTTTATAGAAGAGAGTAAAATATCTTTAAAATAATTCCCCATCAGGACAAAAAAGATAGATGACACAATTAAAATAAAGGCCACTCAGTTGGAAAATGTAGATAATTTGTATGAGAATTAATAACACAATAATTTAAAAAAAAACACTGTAGCTTTTAAAGAAGTTCAGAAACTATGGTCTAGGAAGTAAATTTCTTTCATTCTCTTTCAAAATTACAGATCAGGATATTTAATATCCTCAATCTTCTCAGATACCCTTTTCTAATGATCAACATTAATGAGATTCAACATTCCAGTAAATGGAATGTGGGGAGAGAATATCCTGATACTATTATTGTTGTTATTACTTCTAAAAAATGGTGATTTTCCCTCCTCACTATCTTTATCTAGGCATTATTAGAACTCTATATCTATCATTTTATTTTCATCAGTTCACTGGAATTTGATCTGTAAGGCCATGTTCTTTTATAGTTTTTGGATGATCTTCCTTTATTTTCTCTCTTTATAATGTTAAGGCATCTAAAACATTTATTGTGTACCTACTAAGAATCAGAATGCTAATTATTCTTGCATTTTTAATATTTGGGTGGTCCTCCATACATATGTAATTAGCATGCTTAATTCAAGGAAGTGAACATTAACAATTGTGGCCATGCACTCTATTGAGTCAGGGCACAGAACTTGGGAACAAGAAGAATTAAAGGAGACCATCTGTATAAATAACAAAAATAGGAAAGGTTAATAAGATAAAAAGGTAACAGTGACCAGACAAGGGCTATGGAAATCAAATAAAAACTTTAGCTCCTTCTGTGGGCCTCATTCTGAGAGAGGGATTGTGGAGAGAGGTGGGCAAATAGGTGGGCAGATAATTGGCACCAGGAGATTAGAGCCCAACAGCCCAAGAGATAACAATTCAGATTAAGGACTGAAACAGGGCAAAAGACATTAGTCACCCAGGACACAATTCTGAACAATCTCAATAGAGCAGATGGGGACTATAAGAAGGAATAAAAATTCTCCACCTAAGAACTTGAATAGTTACTTTCTTTTGGGGACCTCTCTCTCCCCTGTGTGTGGGGAGCTTCCTATGTCCTTTATCTTTCCTTGGCTTAAAATAGATCTTCATATTTCTATACCCACCCTTCTTTAGTCTGTGGACTTTTAATTCTGTAGTCAAGAACTCAAGAAAAGGAAAACCTGTATTATTTTGGGCAGAAAATAAGGAATTTGGTTACATTTTCATTATCACAAACACCACTAAATAACAATTGTGTCATAGATTTCTACAGATTCATGGTATTTATTTTGCAGCCAGTATTAGCCAGAGTTCTCCAGAGAAACACAACTACTAGTAATACAGATTCCCTCTAAAATTAGAAACTTCCAGATGAATTTAAGGACTGATTTTTCTATGTCTGTGAGGAGCGTCCTTGGCAATTTCATGGGTATTGCATTGAATTTGTAGATCAGTTTTGGGAGGATGGCCATTTTGATGATATTTATTCTGCCTATCCAAGAGCATGGGAGGTCCTTCCATCTCCTAAGGTCTTCATCAATTTCCTTCTTCATCTTTCTATAAT
>PVLC010034412.1:0-16932 GCA_004027655.1 Graphiurus murinus
CAATTGGCGAATCCTGCTCTCTCTCAGAATCAGACGGAACTTAGCATCCTTATCTTTTCTGTTCCTCTCAAGATGCTTTCAAACAGCAACTGCTTTCTTAATCCAATGGTAGAGATCCTCCGCAAGATCAGGAGCAAGGCTTTTGGACTTCAGGATTCTCAAGCTGTTGTTGCCTGTCGTCACAAAACGCACTTGTGCCACGCCATGTGACCTGTGAGGGAGTCAGACCCTTCTTGGCCGGTTTATAAATCTGCTCCTTTTCATCATCAGACGTCAACTTCAGCCAGGTAGGGACGGACGCTGGAGCGATAGGGCAGAGCCGAGTGGGACAGGCTCTTCCTGGGACCATGCTTGTGACCCATGATGGTGGCCATCTGGCAGCAAAAAGAGAGCGCGAGGAAACACCACAGGAAATCACCCTCAGTTTTCCCTTCTGCCTTCCAGAAATCCCAGGACAGTAGGGACCACATCACCTACCCCACGCTCCCCAGAGAACTGACCGCACAGTCCTCTTGTGCACGCTCATAAAGCACACCTGCTGTGGTCACGGCCCTGTGGTGGCTGGACTTTGAGGATGCACCCCCCCCCCCCAGTTGCCACCCCTGCGTGACCCAGCAGGAAATCCCCGCCCCAGCCCTTGTTCATACAACACATTTGTCTAAGAGACTTGGGTATCATCACATTCAATTCAGGAGGCATTTGTATCATGGGACATCTTGACCCAGGTCTGCTGGGGCTGAAGGTCTCTGCTGTGGCTTCAATGTGGACCAGATAATTGCACTCATGTTGCTCAGAGTGGCCTCAGCATCATCCTGGAGCTGGTTAGAAACCCAGGATCTCAGCCTGTCTCATGCCTGCAGAATCAGAACCTACACTTTAACCATGTGTGCATGCCCATTGAAAATGTCCAAGCCCTGGCATGGGACCATCTCCCAGGCCTGAGGCTCAGGGCTCTGATAGCCCCTCCACAGCCCACGGCCACTGTTACCCTGTTAGGTGGGCTGCTTGCTCCTGCTGAGGTCTGTAGGTGAGACCCTCGTTTCTCTAGGCTCTCCTAAGGAGTTCTAGGCTTGGGTGTTGACCCGTTTGTGTCTATCTTTGCTGAATTTGGCTCATGTGGGACAAATGTCCATCTTGTCATTTTGCTTCTTGGGAACTTTCACACTAAGACTTTGAGGTTTATTTGACTATGCCTGAAGAAATGCAGCCCAGCCTTTCCCTTGTAAACACACACACACACACACACACACACACACACACACACACACACACGCACTTGGTGGGGCAGAGAAAGCTTTTGAAAAAGAGAACTGTCTACGTATCATGAGCTTTCAGCCAGAGTCTGGGGCTGGGCTTCCAGGGGAGTCGGTGGGCCTTGAATTGATAAGCAGAATACATGTTTATAGGCATTTGCCTACTGAGAGAGAGAGAGGGGCTGTGGCTTTTCCAGATTATGGAAGGAGTCTCCGACCTACAAAAGCCAAAGAATCCCTGGTCTTGCCCAAGTCAGCTTCTTGGGATTTACTTGACACTTTGCCGCTGGAGACACATCGGGCTCTCACTGAAGGGTCCTCAGGAAAACCACCTCTGTGTGCCGGTTAGCCATGGCTTTATTTCCCCCTCTCTGTGCTTCCAAATTTCTCTTTGTTCTTCCTATTATCTCTATCAAGGGCTATTTTCAGGGCTGATTGGAAACGGAGAGTGGGTCTGGCAGCGCCGTGACAGGAGAGAATGTTTGCCGGAAAAAGCAGGGGCTGTCGTTGATAGCAAAGGCAATTAGCCCTCGGAATTGGCCATATTCCGTCCTTTCCTTCTTTTTTTTTTTTTAAGTGAACCAGTGAAGCCATTTTCTAGAAAATGGCAAAGAGCAGATTCAGGCCTGCAATTTCCTTGTCTCTGCCCAGATGGATGTTCTGGGACAGGAGCCATGTCACCATGCTCTGGACTGTACCGGGCATCCTGGTCTCAGGGTCTGATTGTCTATTCATCCTCTCGGGGTTTTGCTGTGTCATGTGTGGGAATCACTTCTGGGGTCATGCAACTCCTGTGGTGGCGAGTCCTCCCCACTGCTTGTAACACTTTACTTTCAGCTCCTGTACTTTTTATTTTATTTTATTTTATTTTTTTTGCGGTACTGAGGATTGAACTCAGGGGCATTCTACCTCCGAGCTACACCCCCAGCCCTATTTTTTATTTTTGAAACAGGGTCTCACTAAGTTGCGGAGTGCCTCACTAGGTAGCTGAGGCTGGCCAAGAACCTGGATCCTCCTGTCTCAGCCTCCCAAATGCTGGGATTACAAGCGTGCGCCACCACACCCAGCTCAGCAACTATACTTTTAAGGAAGGACACACGCAAAGTTGACATTATTTCCAGAAGCACTGCCAAGAACCCCCCGGCCTGGCTTTTTCTCCCCAGTTTCTTACCCCAGGGTGACTTGACCTCTTGTCAGTCAGATGGCTGACTCCTTGGTCTTGAAGGCTGAGATTGAGTTCTCTTATCTCCCAGCTGTGGCTTTCCTAATAATATGACCCTTATTTCTTCCCACTTTCCCTACTCCTTCACCTCTTCCTGGTCTCTCCCCATAACCAGCCCCTTCATCCCAACCCCAGCACTTTGCTAGATCTTGCTTATTGCAAGGAAAGACTTGGCCAACATAACCTCCTTACATCAGCCAACCAGCAGCTTTGTTTGGTCCTCCAGACACCCCCGTGGTTCCTATTCTGCATCTCTGTCAGGGCATTGCAACCTTCCTGACCTCTCTACTTTATCAAATTATGGGCCTGTCAAATCCCACTTCCCTAACAATGATAGCGTCTCTCACCTGAAGTGGGTTTGCCCAACCTCCTTTCAGGCCTGATCCTTCTTTCACTTGTCAGGGGGAACTTTCAGCCTCTGAACCCCTCATTTACTTGAAACACAGCCTGTTCCATGGTTGGGAAACCCAGGCTATTAGAAACGTCCTTATGTGGAGCTGAGACCTGCCTCTGAGTCTTCTCTCCCCGGGCATGTGTCCTCGGGCGATTGTGTGGTGGTTAGAACATGAGCTTTGGAATCTACTGAGTGGAGTTTAAATTTCTACTCTCTCATTTACTAGCTGTGTGACCTCGGGAAAATCATTTAACTTCTCTAAGCATGGGTTTTCTTGCTGTGAAACGGGGCTAATAATAATACTTATTTCAGAAGGTTGTTGTGAAGATTAAAGATCTTTGAGGCACAGAGTGGGCGTGCATTTGGGAATAGGCTCTTGTTATAATTCTACTTTCTGCCTCCTTTAAACTTCTCATTTTGCCTTAAATTGCTCTTATTTCATCTAATTTTTCAGGTGTGTGTCTGGTCCATTCAGCTAGACTGAACTCCCAGAGGAGAAGGGCGACAGCTTCATGGCTCTGCTCACCCCATTATTCTTAGGAGGGCTGGGCGCCTCATAGGGGCTCATCAGTAGGTGGCTGATTGATTCAAACCCAAAGAAAACCCTGGCTACATAAGTAGTCGAATTAAGGCAACCGTGCAAATAATTCAGATGTGACCTTGATTAGCCAAGTCATGCAGGTTTGCTCTGAGTGGGGCAGTGGTTATTAACCAAACCACCCCATTCTCTTCCCGCCTGGCCTCGAAAGGGCTCAAAGGTAGAACCCAATCCTCCTAAAGGAGGTAGGGATACTTCTTGACTCTTCCGAAAAGCATCACGTTCAAAGTGCTGCATCCATCCACCAATCAGGCCGGCAGAGGGGACGGCACTGCCAGGTGGGAGGCCAGGAGCAGACTTGAGGTGCAGCCAGCCCCTCCCTGGAATCCATGTGGGACGTTCTGATTGCTGTGTGGAAGAAGTGCTGGAGGCGGGCGTGGTAGACCATTGCTCTTGGTTGGCATGGCAAGGGAACGCCAGGAGCAGGTGTAGGGAGCCTGTGGCCTGAGGCCTGACCATTTCCAGTAGTCAGAGGGTGCCTGCTTCTTGGCTTCTGTTACATGGCATCCTCATGCTGCGGAGCATCTCGAAGGTGCCTCTCTGGGCTGCCAAGATGCATTGAAAACCAAACTCCAGGAGGAGGCTGTTGGGGGCCCTGTTCCTGTTCTTCCAGATCCTGTTGCTGGCTCTTCTCCAAGTCCTGGGTTGGCGGGAACATGCTCGATGCCCGAGACAGCCTCCAGCGCCGAGGTTTATGAGCCTCTGAACCTCTGGGACTGAACTCCCCCTGAGGAGGCTAGCGTTTTATTTCCATGTGATCAGGCTAGACTGCGGGGAGGAAGAAAGTGGAGGGATTAAGGACTGACTGCTTTAACGAAGAAAAACGAACCTTTCACCGTAGATGTGCCACCCAGGTCTCTTGCAATGAGTGGGTTTGTGTTCAACTAAAACATTTAATTTTATTTATTTATTTATTGCCGAGAAAATTGGATGGTGGGAACATTAAAGGTGGAGGAGTGAAATGCGTAAAGCAGAACTCACAGCAAGGCACAACCTTGAGCAGGCACTGCTCACAAACCAAGGAGAAAAGCGGCTAATTAGAATGTGGCTCTCCCCGGGTTGCTGGCTGTGACTTCCAGCTCCTTCCCTCACAGGACCATGGAAAGTGAAAAGGGAAACAACACTCAGATTGAGCAATTGTCCTGGGAAACTAGTCCTGCCTGTGGTGTGTCTGCCTGGGAAGGGACTGCTCATTTTTGCGGTGACACTTGAGCCCGGCGCCCATGGCAGGGCAGCTAGGGAAGGGCTTTCTGCCCGAGATGTGAAAGGGCAGTAGCCAAGAGGACTGCAATCCCGGTTCAAGGGGTCCCTGAGCCCCAGCCAGGCTCTTTCCTCAGAGGTGGAGGTATTGTTAGCTGTAGTAGCTCATCTTGTGCTAGGGGAAGCTTGTTAAAGAGGGAACAAGCTGGAGGAGCCCTTCTCATCAGCATGAGATCATTCTTCAGGACCCCAAGGAACCTGGGTGTTGCCAGCACCCAGTCATTTCACAGGGGAAGACCTGGAGGCAGGAGATCCTGGAGTCTCGGCAAGCCCGGTGAGTACCTGCATCTCAGCAGGAAGAGAGGGGAGAGATGCTGGCGCAGCATAGTGGGGCGTCCTTCATCCTCTTTCCTCACCCACTTGTCCAATGGAGAATGCTCCAAGGAGCTATTGGGGAGCTAGGCTGCAAGAAGGGAGGACCCCAGAACTAACTAATCAGGAGAACTGAGTTGCTGTTTGAGGAGAGTCATGCAGGAAAGCACTGAATTGTCACATGAGGAGTAATTGAGAAATAGATGCTTACTGCGTTACCCCACTGGGATGCTGGGTTGTTGGTCGCAACTGTTAGTTTACCCTGCCTTATCCAGTGCTTAATCTGCGCCTGACTTCATGGATGTTAATCTAGCTCATGGACATAAAATTCATTCAACAACAGTTGTGTGCTAAGCAGGGAGCGGGAGCAGCCCGATGAGCCCAAGCTGAGAGCGACAGAGAGAACTTTGGAGTAAAAAGGGAGGGTCACAGGGATGGGATGATGAAACCCCGCTGAGTTGGGTGAGCGCACTCTGGATCCACACTCGAGGGGAAAGACAGTGACCTTGCTTTGTTCAGCGCCAGGTCTGTAGCTGTCAGCGGTGGGCACTGAGAGCTGGCCAGGGTGGCAGTCTGGCCATCAGACCTTATATGGCGTCCTTGGAAGACATCACATCCCACACCCAGCGGGTTACTCTGGCATCTGGAGCGTTGGATCCCCCTGCAGGGCCACTGGAGAGAGACGAGGGCAGCGTTCTCCATTTCTCACATGATGAATTCACTCCTTTCACCTCGTGGCTTTTACACGGGCAAGAGAGAAATGTGCATTAAGGAAGGAACTGACATTGTGTCTCAGCGTGCTTGATGGGAAGTGGTGAGGACAGGCAAGGGAAGTGTTCCCGGTGGTCGGCTGGGGGCCCTACTGGAGGCAGCGCTGGCAGCAGGCCTGGGAGGTGTCAGCTCATGTCCCCGCTACCCCCCTGAGCATCTCCTAGGGCCACCTTGGAGGTTGCAGCACATGCATCTTTAATTTTTTCAATTAACAACAATATAGAACAAATGGAGTGGAGTTTTAATTATTCATAATTCATTTAGGAATAAAATCTTTGTAAACTAAAGAAAAGGAAGGGCCATATTACCTGTTCTTAAGACAAAAAAATGG
The DNA here is from genome assembly GCA_004027655.1 of Graphiurus murinus. Classification (NCBI taxonomy): domain Eukaryota; kingdom Metazoa; phylum Chordata; class Mammalia; order Rodentia; family Gliridae; genus Graphiurus; species Graphiurus murinus. The sequence continues at coordinate 6,142 of PVLC010034412.1, forward strand.
AAAGCGATGAAAGGGAGAAAATAATCTTCCCATGGAGCCAATTTTGCTGGAGTTTTCCTGGTGGTCTGTGCAGGGAGAGACCAGAGGGACAAGCAGGAAGGAAGATGTGCCTCCTCGGTGGCCTGGCCACTGATGCGCTGTGTGACCTAGAGCCTGTCGCTGTCTCCTGCTGTGTCCACATGAGTGATTTCTCCCCAAAGTCCTGAAGTGATCAGGAGCACTGGTACAGCATCACTCCCATCCCCCGCACTGATGAACATTGACAGAGAACCTTCATGTTGTGCACGTGCTGGGGGCCCAAGGCCCCTGCCCATCCAGAACTTATGGGAAGGCCACCCAGGAAACACGGGCACCCGGACTTACATGTGCAGCTATACATACGTGTGCATACACATGCACTCCCCCCACCACAGGATAGCCTAGAATCCAAGATTGGAAGGCTTTTTTTTTTTTTTTTTGCAGTACTCGGGAAGGAACTCAGGGGCACTCTACCTCCGAGCTATACCTCCAGCCCTATTTTTTCTTCTTTATTTTGAAACAGGGTCTCACTAAGTTGTGGAGTGCCTCACTAAGCAGCTGAGGCTGACCACGAACCAGGATCCTCCTGTCTCAGCCTCCCAAATGCTGGGATTACAAGTGCACGCCACCACGCCCGGCTAGAATCCAAGATTGGGAGAGGCAACTTGGGCATCTTTTATAGATTAAGGTTCTATCTTCAGACAGGAGGCAACCAGGATGCATATAGGAGTCAGAAAGAGTTTTTCTTGAAGTCAGTCTTGAAAGATAGGGAGGGCTTAGATAGAAAGGTGGGTGAGGAGGGAGGGCATTGGAGGCCAGGGAACTGCAGAGGCAAAATATGGAGGTGGTGGGGATGAGATTGGTCCCAGAGGGTGGAATGGCCCATCGACAGTAGATCTCAGTTGGGATGTTGGGATCTTGGTTCTAATTTCTCCCATAGACTTGCTCTCCTCTTGCTCTGCCCAGGATCACCTCTTGCCTGTACTCCTGCATCCTTCAACCCCCAAGCATCTCTTCAAGGCGTCTCTCTTTTGCTTAACCTCTTGGATGACTCCTTATCCTTTCCAGGGTCAAGTGGCAGCATTCACCCAGGCACCCAGACCTTCTGTATCCCAGCTCCTTCCCCCCCTGCCCTATCTGTCACTGTCGCAGTCGCCAACCAACTTAGGCTCCCTGGCTTCAACTCTTCCACTCTTTGGCCATTGCATATACTTTTTTCCTCTTGGAGGCAGAACAAAGACATAGTCACAGGGACCTGGGTGGGGTTTTCCCAGTTGTCCCTGAATCATCAGCTTAGTCCATCTTTAGTGTGTGAGTACCCCACACACTAAAGATGAGGCTTTCCAGCAACTTGAGACCAGGCATCTCCTCAAGGAGGAACACACATTGATCCCCAAAGTCAGACCTTCCCCTGACCTTCTACTTTCAGCTTCCCTTCCCATGAAAAAGGCAGGCAAGGGAGACAGGGACCCTTGCTCCAGTTGACAGGTGTGCAGGGTTTGTGTCCCTGAAATCCAAAGAAGGCATGGGAGAGGGCTGCTTGTGGGAGAGTGGGTGCTGGTGTCTTGGTCCTCTTTGGTCAGGCCTGCAGAGGGCAGCAAGAGAGATCTTGGAAGAACTTGAGCCATGACCCTTGAAGTTTTAGTGACCTGTCCATTGGGGGCTGGTTCCCGATTCTGCCCCAGAGATCTCTGAAGTCAGGGGGTTCAAGGAAGGAGCCTGGGGGAATGGTCTGGAGGAAGAGGATGAGGATAGGGGGATGTTTCCTTTATATCTTCTGGGGCAGGGCAGGGGGACTCGATGGGTACACGGGCTCTGGGGCTGCCTCGTGACTGCTGAGTGGCTCAGTGACACTGTCTGAGGGTGAGTTGAGGTGTGGGCTGCTGTTGGGGACAAAGGGAGCTGAGCTCAGTAATGAGGGAGCCAAGGTGACTCTGGACACAAGTGCCACCTACTTCTGGACACATATGTGCTAGCCACAAACAGTGGCCAATGAAGGTGGATAAAACGAGGGAGACCTTCTTACCGCCACAGATGGACACCATGTGAGGCCACCCACCCTCCCCCCAACTTCTGTTTCAGAAGTCCATGCACCCTCCCCTCCCAGGAGCCATCAGCCTGGCTATGAGTGGGCTTTAAAACAGATGTGTGTCTCTGGGCTGGACCATACTTCCAATAACTGAGAGGGTTCATGAAACAGTGGGATTCACTCAAGATGTCTCTAAGGGTTAGTTGTTGAAGGAAACAACTAAAAAAAAAAGCCCTTTTGTGATTATATGAAACTGAACAGAGACTGCTTAATCAACTGCACGGGCCAGCTGGAATGCCCTGGGATAGCCACGCCAGTGGTTCTCAGTGGGCATCTGTTCTGATTGGCTGGTGGTGGATCCGTTGTTAAATATTCTGACAATCACCCCGGTAGACAGGTATAATCACAATGGCAGGAAACATTCACCAAGACAGTTAAAATAGAAACGACCACAAGTATAATCAAAGAATCATAATTCCAGGAACAGGCGGTAATTATTCACAGACAAGCTCCGGACTCGGGAAGTCACGGGCGGAATCATAGAAATGGTCACGCTTGGACAGTGCTCAGCTCAGAGCACAGACGCAGAGGCAAAGTCGCAGACCCCTGAGGGGACGCAGAGGGGCAGGGGCAGGGGTTCCCCCCCCCCCCCCGGCCGGTTCCACGGTCACCAGGAACAGCAAGGGCGAAGCCTCATGCTGCCCCATCCAGTACAGTCTGTCTGGGATGCAGAGACAAAATCACCCTCTACCTGCCTGCCTGATGCTTTAGGGAGAAGGTGTTTCAGGGGGACCAGGCTCTGTATGTTCTGGGGGAGGGCCAAGGAAACCCAGCACTTTAAGGTCTGCTGGTCCCTGGTTCCCTGGCTTGCCAGGTTCCTCGGATGTGGACAGGAGACTGCAGCAGGGACTTCCTGACCAGGCACTCTGGAGGCGCGGGGCGGGGGGCTGAGATAAGACACGGAAAGATTTCTTTCAGGTGCTGCCTGTGCTGTCATCTCAGTGCGAGCAGAGCGCTCAGGCATGTGTGAGCAGGCTCACCGTGAGTGGGTAATGGAGGGCCCTCAGACGTGCTCAAGTGGCTTCTCCAAGGAGGCCACGTCCTGGGCTTTGCCCTGGCTGGGAACAGTGTCCTGAAGCGATGTCAGGGCTCACCCGGCCCCGGGCTTGTCAAAGCCAATAGGTTGAGGAGGGTTTTCTAGGAAGGTATTGATAGACTGGGGGAGAAAAGGATCCGCGAGAAAGAGGTGGCTACCAACCGGGGAAAGTGAGCAGGATTAGCAGGTCAAACGCTAATGTCTTGGGTTCTGTCCCTAATTTCTAATCCCCTCTCACTTAGATAACAGTCTCTGCTCCAGTCCAGTTAAGATTCTCCTTTTCTTTGCACTGTCTCTGCGCTTTTCTCATCTGGTCAGCCCTAGATTTTATTTTGACCCAGAGAAAATTCCAGATCCCTGATTCTGCACCTGCTCAGAGGTCCCATGCTCTAAATCTTTGTCCTGCTGAGGAGTTTTGGATCCTTCAGAGGCATCCCCGAAGTTCCCTCTGCACACAGCTGTGATCTGCGCTCTCCGCTGTTAGACTTCTCTGCTGGCTCCTGCGATATGGAAACATTTCACACCCAGGGTTCTGTGTTCACCGGGCGGATGCCTGCCATGAGTAAGCCATGGATCAGAATCGAAGCCGACAGCATAGCCCTCCTCTGGCGGGCCTGGCCACCATAGCAATTCCTTTTGAATATTTTTCGTGGGACTGAAAGTTGAACCCAGGGGCCATTCTACCTCTGAGCTACACCTGCAACCCTATTTTATTTTGAAACAGTGTTTCACTAAGTTGCTGAGGGCCTCTCTAAATTGCGAGGCTGGCCTTAAACCTGTGATCCTCCTGTCTCAGCCTCCCAAGTACTGGGTTTACAGGCATATGCCACCATGCCCAGCTATAGCAATAGTTTGTATACACCGTGAATCTCTTCACTAGTTTGATTCACTCAAAGTCTTCTGGTTCCACCATTTCACTTCCAACACTACCTGGACTCATGTCCATTAGGGTCATCTGTGGATCTGTGACCCCAGCTTCTCAGGACTTCCCTTACATACTCTGAGACCCTGGCCATGACTTGCAGAAGAATCCAAGGAAACAGATGGGGATTCTGCCTTTCTGATATAGCTCCTTGATTTAGTGGGGATTCCCAGAGGACTCTTCATTATCCCTCCAACTGATTCTGTAAGTTCAGACTATGGCCTTGAGCCCAGAGTTATTCTCAGGAACCAGAGAGACATTTATCCAGGAGAGGTTCTGGATAAATGTTGGTGAGCGTCTGGATTGAGGTGCGCCTGGGCTTTGCTCTGGGCCAAGATCACCAAAGCCCACCACCTGTGGACCGTGCCTGAGCATTGACCGCATAGCTGGGAGGTTTACCTTGGCCAACAAAGTCTCTGAACTATAGGTCCTGAAGCACCGGGGTGGCCCTCTGTCTTAGGCCTCCCCTGTGTCCCCTGCATCTGGCACAGGGTGATGTAAGGCAGGGAAGGGAGAAACTCAGCACTGCTCGGTAGTCATTCTTTTCATTGGAATCTCTTGTTACAATCTCAATCTTTTTCCTCCTCTTGGTTTCCAAGATGTTCCCTTGAGAGGTGCCTCAGATGATGCGATGTTATTTATTATATTGATCACCCATAACATCCCCCAAAGGCTCAATGCAGAGGGAAGCGACTGGTCCTAATGGCCCAATTAGGTTTATTGTCTTCTGGCTCCTGATGTAACGTTTCTGCCGCAGCGTCTGCAGTAAAGGGAAGGGGCCTGGGTGGGGAATTGGGAGCCTAGACTTGTGGTCTAGCTCTGTCACAGGCTCACCAGGTGACCTCAGGTGAGATTTTCTTCCTTTCCATCTTGATCTCTTAATTCTAAAAACATGAAGAACATTGATTGAGTGTTGGGGGCAGTGGACTAAATGTTTCATGCAGATTATCTCTTTGAAATCTCTCAATGGACTTGCGAATTAGGTTCTATTATGCTACCGTTTTGTAGGTGAGGAAACTGAGGCTGAGAGAGATTGTGTGATATGGCTTGAGTTCTTACACCTGGGAAGTCATAGTCTGGATTTGAACCTAAGATGTCTGAGTTAGAGCCAACACTCAGGAGCTCTGCTAACCTGGTAACAGACAGAAACTTGCTGCAAATCCGGATGCTATCCCAGCACCAGACACACAAATATTGCTAAGGCCCGTCCCATCTTGGATCCTGAAGCGATAGACTCCAGTTAGCCTGGACAACATGCTGCCTGGAATTCCGAATCCACTTATATTAATATTGTATTTGCACTTATATTCCTCGAGTAAATATAACATTTATACATATAAATATATTTTTATTACTCCGTAAGACTGGTTTCCCTCTCATCACACCTCTTGCCTTCCCACCGTTTCAGTTCCAGCCTGCTCTGCTGGGGCTGCCACCTGGACCAGCTCCCCGGAGAGCCTGGCTAGAGCCGGAAGTTAATTCTGTTTGCAGTGGGGGCCACTTGAGACTTTTAAATACGGCAGAGACATAATGAGATGGGTGGTTATGGAAGACAGCTCTGGGGGCAAGGAACAAAAGGCTGGAGTAGCGAGAGTGGGGAGGAGGCAGGGAGATGGATTTGAGATTTGTCTTGGAGGTAGCACAGCAAAGCTTGGAGGCGTCATTCCTCGAACACTTAGGGCTTGCTATGTGCACAGCCCCACGCTGGCCCTCGCTATTGAGGGTTTCATTTAACTTCGGGTTCTGGGGCCCTCAGTTCTTCTTCCAGGCCTCTTTCTCTTTCTGCAACTCCCACCTCATCTGATGGCTTAAAACTCAGAAGCTCCATCCCGATACCTCAAGCTTGGCGCCATGTTTGGATTGGAATATCTGACACACTACTTGTTTGCCCTTTTGCTCTATTTTGCTCTAGTATTCATGTATCCCCATAAGGGTGGATTCTCAAACCAGAAGAGCATCCTGAGAGCCCCTGATGACTGGTAGCCATGCTGACAGTCCCAGATCTGGAGTCCCGGGCTCTGCCAGGAGCGGGGGGTAGCTTTGCCCAGGATCTCTGGAGACCGGGGTGTGGGGGTTGGGACCCAGGGCAACCAGGTGCACTCTAATGATTGTTTTCACTGAAGAATTTTGGACTCCAATGCCATACAATTTTCATCCTTTTTGCAAAATGGATGATAATTTGGGCCTGTCTTGACTGCCGGTTTTGCATTGCTAATATTGGTGGGAGGAGGCTTTTGCCCAAGTTCTCTTAAAATATGAGAATTTCAGTCCAAAATACGTGAATTTTTAATTGCGATCTTGGCAGCCCTGGGTGGGTTTTGTGTGTAGCATCTGTTCCTTCCTCCCTGTCCCTCTGGAGCCTCTGCCTTGTATCCTTTTTCCTTTCAAGCCTTTTCCTGGGCTAGGGTTACCCCCTTTTTTTTCCCCCTTCCCTCCTCCCTACACGGAGGCTCCCCCAGCAGCAGAGACCCAGCCCTGCTTCCTGCCCCAGGGCAGCATCAGCAGCTGTGCATTATCAGTGTTTCCATTACAAATGCTATTTTCAGGGCTCCTAACCAAGTCATACACATTTATTTGTCTGGGCTTGGAACCTGGCCTCCTGGGCAAGGTCTCGGACCGCGCACGGCCTCGCGGTTCTGTGTGAAATCTCATTACTGTCAGTTCGGCCATTTTCCCGGTTGAGAAACTAGGGAGCGGATGGCTTCAGAAGCCGTTTATTTCTCCTGTTTGCATCGCAGGGGCAGCAACTGTTAAAGAAGCGCCCTCCCCTCCCTGGATCCTGCCCACTCCCCTAGCGATCAAACACGGGGTGTGCTAGGGTTGTCAGGAAGCCTGGAAATGTACCTTATTTCCCGAGCTCCTTAGCTTTACACAGCAACGTGGCCTGACATTTAAAATTAATCTACGCGGTAAAGTTATTAACGTTCGAATGTTAGCACTGGAATATCCACAGTGACCTCTCCTCCCACGCTGGTGTTTGTTTGATGAGGATTCCCAGGCTGTGTCAGAGGCGAGAACAACGCAGTCATACTTGCTTTTTATTAATTCTGATACTGGGCCTCGCCTTGGGAGATCTCCAAGAGCTCTGTAGGAGCGCTCTGCTTTCTCCAGGCAATAGCCAGCGCCACGAGCCAGTGACAGCAAATGCCAAATCCGCTCCGTCTACCCAGAGAGACAATGGAGACCCAGAGAGAAGCCAACGGGAGTTTTTACTAGCTGCTGGGGAGCCATTGTTCTGGGGCTGTGTTGAGCACATAGATTACCATGGTTATCAGGCATAATCTCACAGTCATCCCCGTCATGGTTAGTGCCACAACTGACCACTATCTAACCTACGTGACTGGAGGAAAGGCTGGTGCATCTGCTCGTGCTTGTCCCCATCATGGTATAAGGTACATGATGTAAAGTGACTTAGTATGATAGAGTTACAAGACAGACTGCAGGGAGCATGCTCACTGACTTCTCTGGCAGGCAAGACAGTGGGACAGGAAAGACTTTCTAGCAGTGGAACAATATGAATAAAAGAATGGTGGGAGAAAGTGCAGGGAATGCTCTGGAAACAGAACAGGATGGGAGAAATTACAGGATGACGGTGGAGTATTTTGCAATAGCCAGCTCATGGAGGACATTACTGCCAGTCTAACTTGAAGAGTCCAGGCAGCGAGTCTTTGGCGGCATTCTTAGTAATCGGATGGATGTCACGGTCACGTGGCACTCTCAGAGGGTTAATGGGACCTTGAGTTGGGGGATGCACAGAGCTGGTTATGTGCAAGTGTGCCTTCTTGCCCTTGAGCTTTCTCCTGGCTTGCTCTTGGAGCTCTCAGCCTCCTAGTTTTCTTCTTACATCTGTCACTCCTACTCCTTGGCCTTCTTCACCTGCCTGCCCTTGAAGAATTAGTGTTCTGCAGGGGTTATCCTCTGATGAGCATCTGTCTCACTCTACACACTCTCCCTGGAACCTCACCCGCCCTCAGCATCTCAGTGGTCCTCCCTGCGCTGTTGACCTGAAAGCCCTGTCTCCTGCCCACACCCTCCTCACAGCACCTGTTCCCTGTACTCCATTTCTTCCTTGAGGACCCGCAGTGGCAGGTGCATGGAGTCTACACTTGGGAGCCACTTTGGAGGGCTCAGTACTTAATTCTATGACAAACTCACTCTGGTTCTAGAAGTGGGCCCATCTTTGTTCCTCTCTGTCCTCTCCAGGATACTTGGGTTTCCCTTTCCAGTTGGATTTTTAAACTTGTTAACACCTCTTACATTTCTGTCATCACCCCCCTGTTCATCTCTCTCATTTCCCTTATCTTAGCCTGTACAAATCCTTCTTGGGTCTAAAGCAGATGCAAAGGTCAGCTCCTCCCAGAAGCTGCTCCTTCCCTTCATCTCTGGCCTTTCACTGGCTTGGTCTCGCTCCTTTACAGGTGAGAGTGTGTACCTCGAGGGAACCCTGTTTCCTTGCCTGTCTCGTTTCTCCAGGGCGGGTGTTAGTTAAGGTTCTAGGACAGCACCATCCTTTGGAGACCAGACCATCCCCTGTATATAAGGGGCGGGTTTATCAACTGAAGGTCATTATTGCTTCCCTTTGCTCTGTTATATTATAGCAGGTCTCTTGCAGCCGGGCTTAGAGAGGCCAGAGAGAGTATTTGTCCACCCGGGTGACACCAGCAGTTTTTGGAGGCTGCATGGTGTTGGGGTGGTTGGAGGGAACCCTGGGGGGAAGGCAAAGTTGGGGACAGTCCAGTTCTCTTCCACTGGCCCCCTCTCAAGATTCTTTTAGAGAAAAACTTGCAGAGAGCTGGATGTTGTTCCCCAAGAAGCTGGTTCCCCGGCTGTGTCTCTCCCATCGCTCGCTGTGAACTGCTTGTAGGCCAGGAGCTGTGTCCTCGACATCTGTATCTGAGCCCAGAGCCCAAGCTCTGAGCCTTGCTTGGTAGGCTCCATAAACACCCTTAACGTCTTCAATCTCCCCTTCCTCCATCACCCCTCCCATCTACATAAGCACACACTTACTGTGGAATGAATATAATTTACCAGTTTGGAAAAAAAAAATGAGGGTCCTGGGAGAAATGGAGATCTATGCACATTTTCAGGAAATAGGTGTGTGTGTGTGTGTGTGTGTGTGTGTGTGTGTGAAGATGAGAGGAGAAAAGAGGCACCATAGGGGCAAGTTCAATGGTCAGGTGGGGAGGGAGAAAGCCTGCTCTGGACAGCAGGGACCCTCACCATCTGGTTTGTAGACATTTTGGTCACTGTGGGCCTGCAGTTGTAGGGTGTTGACTTGGGAGGGAGTGCCCCACCCCCAAGTCTTTTCTCACAGACATGTTCTGTTTCTCTGTTTCTCCTCGGCACCAGGAGCCAGGTGGGCCACCTGTCACGGCTGGCCCTGCCCTCTCCTGTGTCTCTCCTCATGACACTGGCCATGACCTCATGTGTTTCTGGGAAGCTGCATCCTCTGGGTAAGGAGAAGTGATTTCCTTGATCTCTCCTTCTTCCTTCAGTACCGAGCTGTGTAAATGGCAAGGCCCCCTTAAAAAAAAAAAAAAAAAAAAAAAAAGAGTTCTAATGCCTTTCCTATCCATTTTTGTGTTGCTCTGCAAAACGTCCGCCAACAATAGCTTTTTGGCCTTAGTACTTAAGGTATTAAGATTTCTCTCATAGCTCTGTGATTGAGGAGTACAAAAATCCCATTTTGTATGAAGATGAAATTATTCGAGTCAGTATATAATCTAATAAAACTCAAGTTACACATTTCTGTATGAATATATATCCAAACCTGCAAGCCGGCAGTGAGCTCTGGAGTCCACATTTGGTCATCCATCAGTGGGATTAATAAGGTCCTGGAGAACAGGGAAGAGAAGAACAAGGGAGAGACCTTAATTTCCATTGTAGGCTCTGTCACCCATCCAGTGGCTATTTTCATTTTGAAGCTTGTTTTATAGGGCTCATTTATGTATTTATTTATTTGGTTATGGGGCACCAGAGAATACAGACGGTCTTGTGAATCTAGGCATTCTTAGCCAGACACGGAGATGTGTTAATTAGTTATTTAATATGGCTACAGTTATTTCCCAAGGAAAAAAAAAAATCCACAAACATGACAAGCAATTGCTATTAATCTTAATTATTATAATAACCTTCCTATAAACAATAACTGTCTGGCTACCCTGTCACGTGCTTATTTCATTACTGACAAGAGAGATCTTTAAAATCTCATGATAAATTAATGCTCTTAGCATTAGCTTCAGTATGCTGACCATGGGGAAGAAAAATGATTGCCCAGTTTATAAAGCTGTTTGAAGAAAATCTCTCTATACCTATAATATTCTAGATTTCTCATTTTGATACAACTCTTAACTTTTTATTTCCTGCCCTTCATACCTCTTCCCAATTTTGATTTGTTCTGGTAAGTATTTTTTATTCCCTAATTAAACGGAGTGAATGCATGAGTCTGTTTTTTAATGATGTTTATGAGGATCTTTAAAAGATTTAATGACTGGCCTCAATGGTACAACACCTTTGTTGTTGACAGTTTATTATTATTATTATTGTTATTTTGTTCAAGCCACACTAAGTCATGCTTAATCTTGTCTGAAATAGCTAGGAGGATGTTTGGATATCCAGATTTATCCTGAATGACTAGAGAGGTTAAGAGACTTTTTCCAAGATAGCCAGTGAACTAGTTATAAAAGCAGGACCAGAATGTATGTACGTATGTGTTGCAAAAGGCTG
>PVLC010034413.1:0-16921 GCA_004027655.1 Graphiurus murinus
GGGGTGCAGAGGGTTGTTGTGTATTTCTTTCTTAGTAGACTCCACGCCGGGGCCAGCTCAGTGGCGGCTTATGCCTGGCGGCGTGGCGCCGGGGCCGCGGAGACGGGCTTCTTTGCTCTCCCTGGTCAGCCTTCCGGGTTCTGCTCAGCTGTATTCCAGTTTTCGCAGCGTTTTCCACCTTTTTGTTGCTTTTTTTCTTTTCAAAAAACTGGATCCACGACTGATTTGAATCGAGCTCACAGCGGCTCTTGAGACGTGTCTCACTCCGTTGCCATCTTCCCGGAAGTCCTCGGCCACGTGTCGGGCAAGGTGTTATATAAGGCAGAGCGAGGGGAGTGTCTTCTTGTAAGACCAATCAGCGTAGAGGTCATCTTGATCTCGCCTCTTTGGCCTAATCCAAAAGGCTGATCCTATCAATGGCTTGATCTCGCTGAGGAGACATCCCTCGTCTAATCCTGGTCTCTGGTAAACAGTCTTAGGTCTCCACCCTCGCCACTCCCTCTCTGTGCCATCTTTGATGTATTTTTGGGTGGGGCTACCGCCTTCTCCCTGGGGATCTTTCCCCACAAGGATGAAGGAGAAATGATCAAGGAACAGTGATACTCACAGGGATGACCAAGAAAATACCAACAAGAGCCTTTCTCTCCCTCCAGAGATTGACCTATTGAGGCCCCCAGGTACCAAGTCAGGACCAGATTCTGAATTTAAGTTAGGAAGTGGATGGCAGCTGTAATAGGGTAGGAGGGATTAGCTTTGCGTTCCTTAGCACTGTGATATCTACAGTTAGGTTTCTGACTTGGCCTCTGTTGCAGGTGCTGCTCTGGGTTTGGGTGCCAAGTATAGGTCCTGCCCATACACATGAAAGATGCAGCTGCACTTGTTTAGGTAAAATAGTCAAGAGTTAAACAAGCAGGGAAAAGCTGAGTGCAGAGAATTTGGGAGAAGTATTGTTGCTTCTACTTCAAATAACTGGACTGAGAATCCTATGATGATCCTCATAAATGTGGTACAGCTTTAGCCTGAAAAAGCTCATTGCTAGACATTCTTATGTCTCCCAGCTGTCTCTCTGGAGAAAGACCTAAGGAAGCCATAGAAGGATGCCACAGCAGCATGAATAGGTTTTCTAGGTCAGCCCTAGATTATAAAGGATGTAGTTCCTCCCACCTGATAAGAACTCTCATTGATAAAAAGTCCACTGAACCCAAATGTCTCTCTCAGAGCCATTCAAATGCAAAAGTAATCCCCCTGTGGGGTCAAGGGATGCAACTGAACTTTGTCTTACAGCACATGGGGACAGGTGTATCATGAGTTTTTACTTGCTCTTCAGGGTCTTAGGTTCCACACCTAGGAAAGCCACAAGGGTGCTCCTGACGTTAAATCTGACAAGATGATTCAGAAGAAGGGAGGTTATGGTTCTCTTGACAGATCAGGAAACTTCAGGTGTTCCCTGCCTACCCACACTCCCCATCTAGAGAAAGCATCCTTTCACATAGAATTCCTCCCTGACCTGTGGTAAGGGAAAAATTCAGTTGCTCAACTCAAATAGCATAATTTGGTGGTCTGGGAGCACATAAAACTTGGGCGCACAAGAAACTTGTCTTCAAAGCTGGAAGACAGGACCGATCACATCAGGAGGAACAGTTGTGTCAGCCTCACTGAAGCCCCTCAGCTACACCCCTGAAAATGCCTCTCGTTCAGCAACTTCCAGAAATAAGAGCTGAAAGGCCAAGAAATCCAAGAGATACAGGTTCATACCCAATTGGCACCTGTCATTTCCACAAATCTCCATTCACATTCAAGGAAAGATCTGTGCTAGCTCTGGGGATAATAGTTCACATCCATTAGTGAATGTCCCAGGCTATGTACACAGGAAACTGGAGTGGAGTAGCTCCATGTCCACGCAGCCCAGAATTGAACTCAGACAAGGGACTGACATTTATTTGTGAATGACTGAGTGGCAAGGCCACACCCCATGTGCTATTGCCACTAGTGAGGGTCACTACATGCTTTTAAAGCACTCTAATGAGGATTTCGTGAGACTGAAGTTTCTTTGCCCAGGGGGAGTTTGATCCTCTCTCCACAGGAGTACCTGACCCAAGAATGGCACCACAGTTTGCAGAAAAAACTTCAGATCTTGTCTCTACAAGAGACAAACCAGCTCATCATTCAGTGGATCAGGAGAATGGGTCCCTCAGCATGCACACCTTCCAGGATGGGCATGTATTGCAATGTTTCTGCTCCATTATCAGCTCACCTGATTGGACAGGATAACCTAAGAGCTTGGGATTGCTGATTTATCCAGATTATGCATGGGGACTATGTCACAAGAGTTCTGTATGCTTTATGGTTTATTCAAGGAAAGTCCTAGTGCAGCAAGCCCACTAAATACTAATTCCTACTCAAAGGGGACAAACCACACAAGAGGACAATTATAGGTCTGGAGAAATTCAAGGTGAGAATAGGCAATAGTATGCCCTAAATTGAGGTAAACATGGAATATTGAGTCATAGTAGCCAGCTTGAAGAGGCTCTTCTTGGACAAAGATCTTAAAAACAGACTACAGAAGTGATTGAGATAATCAGTCTACAATATTAAATTCAGGACTTGGCAAGGAAAATCTTAAGATGAGAATCCTGAGTTGGGTTAGCATGGGTTTTCTTTAAGGTCCTTCCAGCCATTTGTCTGGAGGTGACCAAGACCCCACTAGAGATTAGACACTGCCTTTCTCTGCATGTATCAGATCCACGTGTTATGACAGGGGAAAAAATAGGGAACATATGCTGTGTAGTCCCCTTTAGTGACTGGGACCCAAGGATAGTTTTAGATGTGGGGTTTCCACTGAGCTGATGGAGCATACCTTGATTCTCCTTCTCATGAGAAAAAAGTTTGTAGTCTCCCTCTCCTCACAGCCAATGGGAAAAGAACAGGGTGACTTCTGCCACCAACTCCATGTCTTCATTGCAGGAATATGCCCAGTTATACCTTGTATTAATGACTGCAGATGCCTTACAATACAGGCTGTTGGTCATTTCCCTTCTCAAAGACTCTTAATTTCCTCATTGAATATACCTGCAAGATAGTCATATGCCATGTTAAAGGTGATTTAACTCCTAGCCTTGGAATCAAGCCATAGGACACCATGGCTGGCCAGCAGCCATCCTTTCAAATCATGGGGAGTGGCAGCACACAGCTCTGTGCACACCTGGGGCTGCTGCAGAACACAGGTGCCCATGCACACTTGCAATGTGGCAGGCACTGTGACCACCAGCTGGCGTTACCCAGACCCTTCTTGTACAATGGCCTTTCTGCAGCCCTCATGTACCCATGCTGAATTACCACAGTGGCAGCAGTTGCTTAAGGCAGACTATATGGATAGTAGGGCATGTACCCAGTGAGCCCAATTCCTGACTCTTCCTTAGTTCTGACTTGTGATAGTTCCAGGACTACCTCCAATTCTGCCACAGTTAGCAGGAATTCCTGGCAAGGTGTAGCACATTATGCCTTTCCCCTACCATCTTGGTTTTGGCAATACCATCAAATGCAGCCCCCTTTGACATGAAAGCAAGCTTGTAAGGAGCCCACTGTCACCTGTCTGTAGCTCCAGAGCCCCTCAATTTCCACATCTCCAAAGTTGCAACCACCCATCATGGGATAGACTATAATGTACTTCACACCAGTTAATGGAAATTACTCCTGACTATGGTAAGAAAGTGGAGCTGTAGTCACTTATAACGATAGTTTGTTATTCTTAGTTGTATTCCAGCTGGTACATGTGCCTCTGCCCAAGAAAGCCTCACTAATTGAGACCTGGAGGAGCCAAGGCCACTTTGGTTCTAGATTGAGCCACACAGAGCCTCTAACCATCATTGTTAGTGGAGCTGGGAACTATAGTGCACCTCTTACAACATGTACTCAGGCAAGTTTTATCCGCAGCCTCCACCTGCTTTTAAACAAAAGTCCAAAACAGGGCTAGTGGACAGCCTCAATCTCTTGGAATTTCAACCTGGTAAGGTTGGGACTACTCAGAAACACCAGTTTGGGTCACATTTTTCTTTTCGGACCAGGGCCACACACAGGCACTATCTCTTACAATAGGTAGGAAATGATAGTACCTGGCTTCAACCATGAGTGATCATATGCATCTTCACAGGCTCTCCAGGAACTTTAATGGTTGCTTTGACCTGAGAACAAAATCTTACAAGGCAGAAATTTGATGTGGGAAGCAACAGCCTATGTTTATTTTTGTGGTACTGAGGATTGAACCAAGGGGTGTTCTGACTGAGCTACACTCCCAGCCTTTTTGAATCAGGGTTTCCCTAAGTTGGAGGGCCTTCCTAAGTTGTGAATGCTGGCCTCCAACCTGCCATCTCCCATTTCAGCTTCTTAAGTCCTGGGGTTATAGGCATGTGCCACTGTGCTTGGCTGTTTATTCTTTAGAGATGTTTTAGTGGATTTGGACATCTGCCTCCAACATGCATTGAGGCTCAGTGCAAGGCTCACCCAAACCATACAACTCGCTGCAGTCTTTTTAACACAATCTGCTAGCTATGGGTGATAGGAAGTGGAAGTGGGTTGGAGTCACTCAAGATCTGACAGCTAAAGCAAGCATGGAGGAGAGACTACCTCTGAGAACCCGGTGTTCTACAGCCATGACAGTCAATCTGATGCTCTTCCCCCCACCCACCCACCCCCCGTGCTCTGTCTGATCAGGTGCCAGTACTGGATATGTCAGACCTGAGAGCCCTAGGCTCAATGGCACCTACACTGCAGGCCCCTGCATCTTCTGAGATCATCTCCACAGCAAGCATGCTGAGCATCAGTAGCACAGGTGATGGTCCTAGGCACATCATCCGAGGTACCCCATCCCTGCTGGATGCATGCACATGTGGTGGCTACAGCCTAATTTTCAAAAGGAAGATGCACATGAGCACATCAAGCTACAAGCGATATTGAGGTGCTCAGCAGGTAAATACACAGCTGCACATTTGTCTCTAGCCTCCAAGTGGGTGCAGCCATTTTGGGGAAAAACTGATCAGTGAGGAACAGCAGTGGGGCAGCTGTAAACAGACAACTACAGTTGATGCCAAAGAAAGCTGGAAAAAGAAACAGTCCAGAAGGGTCATGTTTTGTAGCACTCTACTTTTCCAACTCAAGTCTCAGTTTAACAAGTGCTATTACCTGGACATTTAGTGTTAGGTGTTCATGTTCTAGGCACCAGGAGTTATAAGACAAGCTCTCAGGGCTCCTCCTTCTGTAGTTTCATTCTGCAGCCAGGGTCTTTCTGTTGGAAGCTTTCTTAATCAGCTCTAAAAGGTCACCTTGGTTCAGCTTTGGAGGTGGAAAAGCTGCCCACTCAAGTCGAGTTTTCTCGGTACTGGGGATTGAACTCAGGGGTGTTCTACCTCTGAGCTCTACCCCCAGCCCTGTTTTTTATTCTTTATTTTGAAACCAGGTCTCACTAAGTTGAGGAGTGCCTCACTAGGTAGCTGAGGCTGGCTGCGAACCCAGATCCTCCGGTCTCAGCCTCCCAAATGCTGAGATTACAAGTGTGCACCACTGTATCTACCCAAAAGAATGGAAACCAAACTATCAGACAAAAGCATGTGTATCCATGTTTATAGTGGCACAATTCATAATAGCCAAACTATGGAAGCAGCCAAGATGTCCATCTACAGATGAATGGATTTCAAAACTATGGGATATGTACACAACGGAATTTTACTCAGCCATAAAGAACAAAATCATGTTATTTGCAGGGAAATGGATGCAACTGGAAAACATTATGTTAAGTGACATTAGCCAGTCATAAAGAGTAAAGAAGCATATGTTCTTCCTCATATGCAGTTGCTAGGGAGATGATGGGGCATAAGAGGGTCTCCAGATGAAAAAAGAGAGACCCTTGATAAGCAAATTTAACCGAAGGGGATGGACGGGGGGGGGGGGGAAGACATCCTAAGGCACATGATGTACTTACACAATTATATCAAGGTCACTCACTGAACTTGAGAGGGAGGAAGGGTGAGGGAGTGGGTTGGGAATTGGGGAAGGGGTCAAATGAGAAATGTGTGTACATATGTTGTTAAATTTGTACCTAACAAAGATATATGCTTACAATGCACGAATTACAATAAAAATGTGCACCACCACGCCTACCTTGGAGATTTAAGGACTGAATGGGACTGATAAGCTGAGACTGACAACTCTAAGAGTCGTTTATCCTTTCATTCCTTGACTCAGCCATGATTTCCTTACCGTCTTTTCCCTGTTTAATCCCATTTAGTTTTTCCCTTACGCTATGGTTGTTTACAAACAAAACAGGAGCCAGTTAAACAATGTTTTGGTTAAAACTCAATAAAAGGTGCTGGTTGGAGATTTCTCTCCCCCATCTGCCCTACTTCTCCAATGACTCCATGTCATTCATGCAAGAGCACTTATAACAGTATCCGTAGTAGCTGTAAGCCTGAGGCATCTTTCTACTTTCCTCTAGGTAGTATGAGTTTCATGAATCACTTTCTCTTTTCCATGTAGGGAAAGAAAAAACACCAACTTTGGCATTGTGCACCTGGATGGAAATTCCAAACCTTTCATTAATATAAAGACATTTTGCTTCATTGACCATGTGGGGGGGAAATGAACATTTCAAGTCACCAGTATTAGCTACTTGAGTTGGTAGTGATACAATATGCTATATAGAGAAGAACCGGGCCTGGAAAGCGGTAGAGAAGTTCATGTGCACAGTGTGCCTTGAGATTTGTAGCATAATCTAGGTCAAGAAGAGAAGCTTAGTCTTTGGGGATTTAGAAATGGCTATAGTAGATTTGGATTCTTGGACTCATTTTCAGGAGGCACAGACATCCTGCATGTTCATCCCTTGAGAACTATACTGATCAATCCCAGAGCATGATTATTTAAGTACTTCCTGGTCCCACTCTGATGGCTCAAGCGTTTCCCTAGGGAACAAGGCTGGCCTATGGAGAGGCTTGGATACCTACTAGGACCTGGTTCAGTCTTTTCCCTTTCTCATCCCAACTCTAAGCCTGTTTATCTAGAAGTGCAAACAGCTGGTTTCTTGTGGTTCTTCCTATTCCAGCCATGGTTACTTCTTGTACTTAGGCCAGGAGCAAAGGCTTGAGGCAGACCATAGAAAAGTTTCCCATCACCGAGGAGCAGATGCTGAGGAAATGAGCAGACCTCACTCCAGTATTAGAACTCAGGGTATGGGGGCTGTCCTCAGAGGGAACAAGGAAGTCCCAAAATGTCACTCATTCAAGGACATCTCAGGAGCTAAATCGAAACATGAAAGGCCGAGGGAGCAGTATCTTTGATCTCACTTTTCTGAGTACAACCCCAAGTGCATATGCAAGTCATGAGAGACCTACATAGCTTACCTGAATAGAGATGCTACAACACAATCTACCCAGAAATTTGAGATGTCCCCTGGAGTTATGCCTCTAGAGGCACCCACCGACTACCTTGCAGAGTAAACTTGGGGCCACTGACTGCTTTCACTCACTCACAAGCAGTGTTTTCTATAGCACACACACCATGGCCAGGAGCAAGTGTTACTCAAAACCCCTTTCTAAGCCATGGTGGCAGGAGGGTTGTGTTTTTATCTTCCCAGTCTTGCATCTAAACTGGTTTAATTTCCCACAGCCTTCATCAATGGATATTCTTACCCAAAGCACAAAGTCAATGCAAGATGCTGATTTTCCTTCGAGTTTTACAGGAAATACACACTACCCATGATATAAGCCCAAATCGACAACTCCAGAGCTATTAGCCTGGCTAAGTCAATGGCGTCCGATGTACCTATATGGTTTGACTGGAGGAACCATAGACAAACCGATTTGGCTCTGGGCATGCAAGGATTTGATCACATCCATCCTCTCAATGTGAGCCATGAGATCATTGGGAAGTTGTGTTAAGGGAACAGGTGTGTCTTTGTAGTGTAGCACCAGGATTAGTCAAGATTCTTAGTCACCTTATCACATTTTGTATGTGAAGGAAAGCAAGGTTGGAAGTACTGTCCATTCTTGACTAGCACATTCAAGATTTGAAGCGGACTCTGGGACTGAACTTTTACAGTGTTCAGTGCCAGCCAGTGCCCCAGCTACAAGAGTCACCTGACAAGAACGATAGGCATGCACACAAGGTGGCAGCCACTGTGGCCTGCAGTGGACAGGGGAGAAATGGAGTCCTGTGGTTGCAATAGCAGTTTAGAAGCTACTGAGCTAGCAGTCACCACCACTCCCACAGCCCCCCCTAAGCACAGAACAAGTGAGAATGAATGGGCACAGGGCAGAACATGAGCATGACAGACTGCACAGTTAACAGGAGTATCTGGCCTCTGAGACCCAGGTGCAGAATGCCCTGAAAGGGAATGTGATTCTGTGCCTGGGGTCTACTTTAACTGTATTTTATCTTTTATATAAGAAGTTCTTCCTAAAATTAAGAAGCTCATCAGTATGAAATCTCAACTGCAGACTGGCATTCATAACCTAAGATGGGGAGCAGGATGCTGTTCTACCTTCTTGCCACCCATCTGAGGAAACACACAACATCCAAGAGATGAGCACTACAGGAGGGAAAGCGTGTCCCTGAACAGAAGTCGACATGGTCACCTGCAGTTCCACCCATCTGTTCATGGTTGGGAGGAGGCAAAAAACAAGTTTGTGGGAAAACAGATAAAGAGCTCCTGACTTCTAGTTATGTGATGGGGAGAAAAAGTCTACAGCTGAATCTGTAGTCAAACTTCAGAAATAGGAGTGCTTTGCCAATATCTTTGCCTAGATGCCATTAGATCTGCTTGGATGTTACTTCAGTCTCCCCTGGGCCAAATATTTCCAACAAACCAAGATGGTTTAACTCTGAGGCATATACATCAATGTTGGGTAATTTAAGTATTACTTTAATTGCAAAGTGCGATTCCACTAGTAAAGAATTAGGAAGTCTCAGGTAGAAAGATCTTCAGAGAAGCCAAAGAAGGTAGCAGAATCCTGGAGCCACTGCTTGGTCCTGCCAAGAACCTGAATACCCTGGGACCACGTCCAGGTCTTATAGTAAGTAGTATAATGAATAGTGAGGCCCCCTCTCCCCTCACTGCAGGAGCTGGCAAAGCAGAGCCCGCTAAGGAACCTGGCCTCAGCCATTCCCCTCTGGAGGATCTACCTATGCATCTCTTTTTAAAGTTCAAAGGAGGCTTGCCAGGATTGAGTTGAGACAGGTACCAAAGGACATAAAAGCCTCACTGCAAGATCATTTTGTAGTTTTCTCTGCAATTAGTATAAATGGTGCAAATTCTATTCCTGGTATTGCAGTGACAACTGGGAAGTCCAAGAACATTGATGTTCTTGTAGATGCTCCAGTTATGGGGGCATGTATAAACGATGAAAGCACATGAGGTGTCCTCGGAGGTAGGTGCATCATAAAGGTGGGGCAGCCCACATTGAGGGGGAAATGAAATGGTGTCACAGTAAGAGGCAGCCTTGGAGCAGAATATGGTTCACCTGGGGGAACCGTGTTCTACAGATCCACAAATAGGAAACAAACCTTGATGTAAAAAAGCCTCAGGCATCTGATGGTCTGAGTCAATAGGATCTTTTGAGGAATCTTTCAAGATAAAGGTCAACTAGATGGAACATACTTCAGAGGAACTGCGGTATTTCCTGTCAAAGAGACTTAGTTTTGCATTTAGTTTTACCAGTTTCTGAAGTCAGTTATAAGAGGGAGACTTTCCAGAAGACATTAAGTTAGAACAAGGCAAACAAGTTGATGAGCTTCTCAGAAGCTGAGACCATGTTTACAAAGTAAGGATATTCCTTGATGTTTCACCGAAATTAGTCTCTGGTACATAGCAGGTAATTGAAATTAGACCGATCTTGCTTTGCTCCTCGATATCAACAGTATTTCATTGGAATCTCTGGTTGGACTAGTTTGGAAACAAGACAATCTGAGTTGAGCCATTTTAGGGAGACTTGAGGTTAAAAGTCACCCCCTGGATCAGGCTCTGTCCTGTAGCAAGTAGAAAAAGCAATCTGACATCTATGGTAATGAGTCTTCATTCTTAACTTTAGTTTCCCATGAGATTTCCTCATCCAAGACTTGCTGCCCTCCAGAACCCTTAAAGGCTTTGAAAGCATCATGACCTTTCATTGCCTCGATTCACGGAGGACCATGCAGGGAAATGCCAGGAGCTGCTGAGAAATAAGCAGCCTGAAGTTGTGCCAAATACCCAATATACGCAGTACAAGGTTGTAAGACAGAGGATCAGGCAAACCAACATGTTAAAGTTGCCAGAGGTTATCTGGGCAAGGAAAGAGGGTGCTAGGGCCAAGGAGAAGGTCACTGGTAGATAAGGATGTGCAAAGTGATCAGCCAAGTCCCCCATCAGAATCCCCAGGAGCACAGTCAGTAGCTCATAGAAAAAGCCACTCTTGGTTCCCTGTGCACAGATAGCCGAGGCATGATGAATGCTGAGACCAAAGGACTCAAGTCCATCCTCAGTCTGCTTACAGATCATCAGGCACCCAGAAATTGGATGAAATTGAGGTGGGTGGGGGACAACAGAGGTAGAGAAAGATTATGGGCACGAGCATTTAGTAACTACACTGACCAGAGAAAAGGTAATACCACCTTCCTGCTAAAGTGAGTTGCTAGCCCATTGACTAACACGAATAATACCAGTAAAAACCTGTATTTAAGGGCCAGAGAGAAGGGAGAGTTCCATTTTGGGGCTGTTACTTTGTAATAAAGACTTGCTTAAGCTGTAACTGAGCTGTCTATCAGTTAGATTTTCCCAGTTCAGCATATCTACTTGAATTGAGGAAAAGCCCACAAAAAGTGCCATTACAACCATAACACAAGTGACCTCTCCAAGTGGCATGTCCAAGTACATGTGTGCCTGCAGTAGGCCAGCTTGTCCTGTACCATAGATCACATAGCCTAGAGAAGCTTGATTTTTGGGGGCATCAGGATTGGGGCACCAAGTCCCAGATTAAGACATAAGCTGTTGTATGTCCACTGTCTTGGAGGCATTAGTAAAACCTCAAGTTCAGTCTCAAAATTCATCCTTCTTAAAGTCATAAAGAGGTTCCAGCAGATAGGAACTTCAAGTCATCTCCATCTCAAACTTGTTCTCATTCCCGAAGCTTCACTCATCCAGCCTGTTTTTATAGTCAGGGGAGGCAAAGGTAAAATAGCCCTTTGCAAGATAAAGGAAGCCAGAGCCAGTGACTCCCCCTGATCACCAGGCCCCCTGTGCATCTGAGCATCCCACACACCTGACATCCCCATGGCTGAGTGGAAAGTCAGCCTTCCTTCTCTAAGCACAAACCTGCTAGGACTTCCTGACCCAGTGCAGCCCAAGTGCCCTTCAAAGCGTGAGCTACTGGCCACCCATTGTCTAGCAGCTCAGTTCAATGTTAGAGCATAGAGCAAAACAAGACCCATTTAAGGGCCACAGAGACGCTTGATTACAAGACAGGGGCATGTGGTAGGTAGGTGTTCATAGGAAGCCTTCACAGCCCCAAGAGGAATGAGAACCAGTGACCCAGAAGTGTGGGCAACTCCTGTGCACCCAATCCCAGGGGGTCAAGACAGGTCTCGGGTTCCCCTAAACTGCCAGGCTCCAGGCCTACATGGTACACAGCCTCAACACTTGCCTCAGCCAGTGCATTTCCTTATGCAAGGTATTGGCATCCTGAAACCTAAGAGGTATAAGGTGATTCAATGTTCCATATGTCTCTTCTATCAGCCTGGCTTCTTTCCTGTGGAGGAAAGTCCTCAACTGCAGTTAGAGGATACATTCACACTGACCACGCATTTAACTATACCTTGCTGGGGGATTCATTTTCATCCCTCAAAACCGTAGTTATAACAGAAGGAAACTGCAGATATGAGTGACACAGCTTTTGTATATTATGCACCAATAGAGAACTACAGTGAACAAACATGCCACCATGCCCATGTAGAAGTAGTCTATCTTCTCACAAGGAGTAAATTTAAATTGAGTTGTTTGTAAACACATTGGTGAATCCCAGCATGTTACTTCACAGGTGAGTTGCTGCCTTGAGTTGAACTTGTGTTAATCAAGCCAAGCTATGTAGACCATTTTGTTTAGGCAGGGCGTTTCTTACAGTCAGTTTAGCCATAAGCATAGGCAGAGCTTCCCACAGCTTTGGAGGTAAGGTGAACTCGTTTTATAACTTAGTGTATCCAAGTGTATGCGTCTCCAGTGAGGCCAGCTCGGTCAATGCCTTAATAAAGCTTAGGACATCAGGATTGGGGCACCAAATCCCAGATCAGGACATGAGCAGTCACATGCCCACTGTCCTGGGACAGGAGAGAATGGAGGAAACCAGCAGGCTTGAGGACAATTCACTCCACCTAAAGTTTTTGTACCGGGGATTGAATCAGAGGCATTCTACCTAAGTGACACTCCAGCCTTTTATTTGGGGTCTTATCAAGTTGCTAGGTCTCTTGCCAAGTTAGTAAGACTGATCTCAAACCTCTCAAGTACTAGAATTGCAAAAGTTTAAGTCAATATTCCTTTTCCACCTGTGACCATAACAGGCAAGAAGAAAGCCTTTTAAGCATGAGTCAGGCTAACATTAGCTGACAAAACCCATAGGGCCCAAAGTATGACTTTCCCTAGCTGTCTATGCTTAGCTATTCCTGGCACAAGGACCCCCTTCCCAGAAGAGGCACACTGCTCCCCTTCCTCAGGTACACCCCAGTTATGAAAAGTGAGACTCCTGCTAACACCAGCGGTCCTGTGGTTTTCACGAAGGACATGTAGCCCCCAGGTCTGGGCCACGAGACACTCCCTTCCCAGCATGAGTGGAATTCAGAAGACAGGAAGGAACCACTGGGTTTTGAAACAAGAGACAATGACCATGGGGGAACTTGGGACTGAAGTCAAGCTTACTCCAGTACAAGATAGCTTCACTGTGTTGCATCCTAAGTTCAGAGCCAAGAGGAGACAATGCTGGAACTCATGATGAAGTTTGCCCAGTACTTGATATGTTACTAATGTGATTATGCCGTCAGGTAGCCACCAGAGCAGGTGAAATCGCCACTTGAGACTCAGCCCTTCCATGAAGTTTTTCCCCAATCAACCCTAGCATGAGTGTTAGCCACTGTTAGCGTATAGAATTCTGTGCATACATGACAGACCAGCCAGCAGCAGGTACAGCAAGCCTTAGCAGAGATGGATGCAGAGATACTAGACATTATAAGAGGACCCAATTTCAGCCTGGTGGAAATCATTGGGCTCCTAGAGATTGGTATTATCCTCACCTGTGTGACTGAACGACTGTTACCACCTGTTGTACCCTTTATTGTTGTAACGGGTAGAGCGTGGGGCCCAGAGGCAGTACAGGCCAAAGGTGGACATGACCTCTAACCCCGCCACAACCAGAGCCTTCTATGTAAACACAGCTGGCCTGCAACAGGCCCTTGACTTAATTCTAGCTTGAGTCATAACCTTAGCTTTCTTATAAGCTGAGCTTGTCCTGGAGGGATTAGTGAGAACACTTGGTCAACAGTTCAGTGCTGTACCCATACCAACACCCAGGGAAGTGGCAGTGTAAGAAGGAACCTGCACAAAGTCCTTAGAAGTCAGACTGGGGCTGCAGCACAGACAGCCTGGCCCGTGAACCCCTCCCTCTTCAGCCTCCTTGTATGAGACATTAGGGACAGTTCAGCTGTGCTTAACTCTTCCTAGATAAGCTGCCTTGCTCTACTTGTGGAAGTAACTGGTGTGGGGGTGGATAGAAAGATGTGAACGAGCTAGTGTTGTAAAGGAGTTTAAGGTTCACCCATCAAGAAATAGATCTGGCCAGCTTCTAAGCCCCATGGCCAGGACCCTCTCCATTATCAAGATTTGAACTTCCCTGAACATTTTTGAAGTCTCCCCCACCCTCCAGCTCATGGTCTTGGAAAGCTGTGTCCTTGCAAAGTGAGAAGCCCCACAGAGCTCTCCACCAGCACTGTAATAAGAGCCACGTTCCACTGGAAACCTGGGCCCTGGAAGTGGGGGAGAAGGGATGTTTGCACACATAGATCATTACCTTCTCTGGGCTAAGTGGGTGGGAAGGGGTTCTTGCACACCAGAGTTGCCTGCTGCCAGATAGCCTAGGTACTGGAGTGCCCCTTTGGCACCCCAGTCCCCTCCTTTTTAGGGTCCACATGCACCACGGGGAGCCTACGGGAAACATGAGGTTTCGCTTGCGGATTTGGTTAGGCTTCCAGAACAGAGTTGAGAGTGGTTGCTCCTTCCTTAGAACACCAAAGAAAGCTTTCCCTAGTTGTGTGGGTTCAGGCACAGACAGCTCAACTCCCTCTTATTTTTCCCCATCAGAGCCCTTGGTTTACAAGAGTGTCAGAGCTCCCGAGAGATTTTTCTAGAGACAGAAGTTTCCTTCAGGTTCTTAGTCTCCTAGATTCGAATTTCCAACACCATTCCCCCACCTCTAACTCAAGCAAGC
Source organism: Graphiurus murinus (assembly GCA_004027655.1). Classification (NCBI taxonomy): domain Eukaryota; kingdom Metazoa; phylum Chordata; class Mammalia; order Rodentia; family Gliridae; genus Graphiurus; species Graphiurus murinus. The sequence continues at coordinate 14,487 of PVLC010034413.1, forward strand.
TTCAACATTGCTTTTTCCTCCTTCCCTAGGTGAGGAAATGTCAAGGCTCCTTCTGGATTTGCCCCAATATTAGAACAGCTCAAGAAACAGAAATCCTCTCCTGCACCCTATACTACCTTGGAAACAAAGGAGAGAGAGAAACCGTCGCTGCTTACAAACTCATAAGCAAGCAACGAGGGTCAGGCCAGAGAGGGTCCTTTTAAACCTTCCCCTGGGGGCTCCTCCCCTTCCCTCTCTACCCATTGGCTGGCGGCCTTCCTCCCAGATGCCTTTCATCTGGGCCCATGGCCTTTCCTATGAGCCTTGCATTCCACGTGCTGGTTGATTAAACAGGACCACCTTGGCTCCCGGACTCTGCCCGTGGTCTTGGTGAAATTGTTAATACCACCTCCCACTCTCAGATGGATCCCATTTTGACAGGTGACTGTGTTTATGAAGGAAGGAGTTTGTCCTTCTCTAGCTAACCTGAGCCTTACAGAAAGTCTCTCCCACCCAGAGATCAACAGCAAGAATGAAACTAGGTGCAGCTGAGGAAGCAGGTGTGGTGAGGGCAGCATTGGGATTTCTCGAGTCTGGTAAACAAGTGAGGCTGGGGACCTGGCTTCTCTGGCTTGACTCCCCCACACCACCCCATCTTATCCTTTGGCCTCTTTCCTGACACCCCAACTAACACACTCTCTAGCCGCTGTTCAGTTGCCTTAACTTAGGATGCTCTCATCCATTTGTTTTAAAAATTATTTTATTTTTATTTTTGTGGTACCAGGGATTGAATCCACATGCATTCTACCTGTGAGTTATACCTCCAGCTCTTTTTTATTTATTTATTTTTTGTTGGGAATAGGATCTCACTAGGTTGCTGAGGCTCACTATTTTGCTCAGGCTGTCCTTGAACTTGTGATCCTCCTATCTCAGCCTCTCAAGTGCTGGGATTACAGGTGTGTGCTATCACACTTGACTCAACTGTGTTTTTATCTAAGTCCTTATTGAACATGATACCTTAATTGACAGCACCCTGACTCCAGTTCCCAGCTCTGACACTGTTTGAACCCTGGATCAGTTCATTGGCCTTTCTTTGCCTCAGATACCCCATCTAAAACCAGCATAATTTTTTTAGCTATAAATCTTAAGAGCAGCAGGTGGCATATAAATGTTATAAAGGTATTAATTTTTTTTTAAAGTATGGAGTTGGCCTGCTATACTTCTTTTGCTTGCTGGTTCAGTATAATATTAGTTCACTTCAGGTACACTCTGTTGCACAATTACTCTTAGCAGTATCCACATTTTATAGAAAATACAAATTTAGCTGAGCACAGTGATGGATGCCTGTTATCTCAGTATTTGTGAGGCTGACACAGGGTGATCACTGCACCTGCTGCAGTTTTGGAGGAAGGCCTGGAAATATGAGTCTAGAATCTGGTGGGATGGAGGGGGGGTTGTTCCCAAAGTGGCACAATCTCCAGGGCTGTCCCTCAGCCGTCTGTTCCCAGCAGGTACTGCGCCATGGTACACAAGTGTGCACCTTAGAAATGGTGAGCTGCATGTGACTCACTGCACCTCCCGCCCCAGGAAGCTGCTGGAGGCTCCTGGAGCTGGGCCCCTAGCTCTGCCCAGGACAGTTGGATCCAAGGACGCCTCTTTCTTTGGCTTCTTGCTGGGTCTCTGGTTCCTAACAATCCCCAGCAGAACAAAGAAAAGTCAAGTCCCCTGGTGCCTGGTGACTGCCCATGTGACAGCACATAGTAGGTGTACATCACAGAGACTGAATGGAGGTGGGAGATGCTGATGGGGTACAGCTCAGGGGCTGGCAGGTAGGAGGGGAGTGGCTGCAGCCCCATACAGCACCCTCTTCCTTCTTGTCTTGGTCAGTGTGGTCAGCGGTCCTGGGCGTGCCTGGGAGAGCATGCAGTGGGATAAGGTGGTACCAACAACAAGCCTCAGTTCAGCAGTGGGAACCAAAGCAGAGGAGGCAAACGTGGTTCCTTCCAAGCAGGAATACACAAAATCTGACAAAAAGCAATCCAGTCATATGGAGGAACCAGGAGTGGCTTCTTCAGAAAACTAGATCCTCAGCAACATCTGAGAGTAAGGAAATCTCTGTTGTATAAGTTATAGATTTTCAGACCTTAAGAAGTGTTATAATGTCTTTATATCACAGAGAGACAAGTAATTTACAGAAGAGCCCTAATAAATTGAAGCACACCAATGTTCTACTTGAAAATTTAGTAATTCAGAATGAAAAAAAAAATCCCTTTCTCCTTAGTTACCCACATTAACTTATTTAAAAATTTGGAGCTGAGCATGGTGATGCATGCCTGTAATCCCAGTACTTGGAGGACTGAGACAGGAAGATCACAGGTTCAAAGTCAGCTTCAACAACTTAATGAGGCTCTCAACAACTTAGCAAGACTCTGTTTCCACATAAAAAAATAAAATAG
>PVLC010034414.1:0-16928 GCA_004027655.1 Graphiurus murinus
TTGTCCAAACTAAATGATGTTTGCTTCTAATTTTAATATCTTATTCATCAAAATATCTAGGGCAAGGAAGCTTATTGCAAAACTCCAAATTTTTAGAAAATAGCTAGTGTTTAAACACTAGACATAAAAAAATTTAAGCATAGGTGGTTAATAGATCATCAATAGGAGACATAGAGGGTCATCTAACATGCTCTCATTTACTGTACAACTACCTACATGGCAGGTAGCTGTTTTTGGAAGTTCAGCATCCCAGGATCCTACCATCAAAGCCACTGGCCAGCCAGCAGGGAAAATTCAGGCTTGAGTCCACCCGGCATAGGGCCTGGAGCCAGGGAAACAAAAGTCTCATCAGCCATAGCAGATTTTCTGGCTGCCTGCCCCCAAAGCTTTTAGCCAGTTCAGTTTTTAAACTTCCATTTTGGTTACCTAGATGGATGCTCCAAATTTGTATTTGCTTTTTATGAGTGCAATAAGTGGGTTACAAGGAAGAGGCCAGTTCTGGTAAACAATGCCCAGGACTGTAGTCCTTTCTGTGTGGGGGACTAGATGATAAAAGTTATAGAGCTTCCATCCCACTAATGCACAAGGTCAGCTTTCTTAGTTGGAAGTATGACAAATATAAAAGAAATTGACAAGGATTGGCCTCACAGGGATGTGACACCTTTTATGTTAAACACCATTTTTGTGAAGAGGGTGGAAGACTGGTTTGTGAATGCAAATGATTATTTGCTTTTGTTTCACAAACCATTAAGGGATGCTGTTAGGTATTGTTGGTAGGTGTTCACGTGGGCACACACACAAAGTTCACTCTAGATATTTGTGAGCAAGTCAGAGACATATATTTTATAAACTAGAGTATTCAGTGCTTCCAAAGTTTATGGACACTGATTAAAAAAAAAAAACACAAAAAAAAAAACACCACCAACAACAGAAAACCAAGTCATCCTGAAATGAGAGGCTTTTTGAGTTGATGGTTTTGGACTTCAGAGACAAGATCTGATCTTCCAATCCTTTGGGTGTGCCTAGTGGGTAGGGAAATCAGATTCTGCTTTTATCTGTCATTTGATACTCTTTTGTTTACCTGAGCCTACAGCTCTGTGACCTGGTGCCTTCCCATATGTACAAAGGATGTACTCCTTGCAGATTAAAATCAAGACCCTGTCTTCAAATTGAAGACAGCATAATCTAAGAAACTTGTTTTAATGTTTCATATTTTCCATTTATAGTGACTATAATCTGTTTGGGGCATGGCTTTTAGACCAAGAAAAATATTAGTTAATGTAATGAAAACTTCAAGTCTGACTATTTAGTTATCAGAATATGTTCCTGTTAGAAAACTCAACACAATATTTTGCATATGGGGATGGCTGAATAGACAGATAAAATGACTCAATGGAAATGCCATAGTTAGGATTCTTTTGCAAGACAAGTGGGCATAATAGAAGGCAAATTCCTCAATCAATAGAGACTTGGCAAAGACCTTTTCTTCCAACAGTTTCCTCGCTTACTGCAATAAAAGGATTGTGAAACCCTGAGCAAGCAAATTAATTTTACAAAGGACTTAGAAGCTGAATTTGAAGTGCCAGTGGAAACCGTTGGAAAACTAGGTTGTGTGTTTTAAGTAAAAATTCTACTTACTGCCCTGTTGTAGCTAATAGTTGTGATGTTATAGTGGACAAAGAGTCAGACTATTAAGAAGAGGTAGTTTTCAGAGTATAACATGATGAATATAAGATGAAGTTGATTTTCTTGTTTTGATTCAAGATTGGAACTAGCCACTGGAATGTAAAGTATATTTTTCAGCCCCATTGTCTTAAAATTATTTCATAGATTTGTCTAGAGTTAGCAGAGAACATCCAAGGAACTCACAAGTTATTTTCTAAAAATTTTCTATGTTAACATAATGATCACACATTATTATTCAAATTTTTATGTGAGAAGAATATGAAATCGGTTGGGATGTATGACCACTGCGCTTATTAAGAACTTACAGAATGAATGAGGTGTTTGTAATGGAGGAGGGACCAATGGCTTCTCCACCATCTCCCTTTGTGAACAGAAAAAGTTGCTCATTGATAATGTCTCCATGTCCTTTTCTATTCCTTTTATACATGCTCCTGCATAGCCAGAAGCAAGTTAACATAGGTAAACTTGTTCAAAAGACATAACTAAACTCAGACTTTTGCACTCATTTGTTAATTTTGGAGTAACATGTTAAACTCTTTTCTGAAACAACATTTATCTCCAAGAATGGCTATTGCTTTCAGCCTACATTCAGCAGAGTGTAATCGGTTGTGAGATGTGTCACAAGTAATAGGCAAGGTAACAATTTGTGTAATATATTATTTTTGTGTGAACTCAGGCTTGTTACTATAATGACCCAAGTCTCACTTAGTTGTATTCCAAGATATTTTCTAGAAAACGAAATTGGTTAGAACATTAAGAATCAAGCCGGGCATGGTGGTGCACACTTGGTATCCCAGCATTCAGGAGGCTGAGACCGGAGGATCCGGGTTCGCGGCCAGCCTCAGCTACCTAGTGAGGCACTCCGCAACTTAGTGAGACTCGGTTTCAAAATACAGAATAAAAAATAGGACTGCGGGTGTAGCTCTGAGGTAGAATGCCCCTGAGTTCAATCTCCAGTACCGCAAAAAAACCCCCAAAAAACATTAAGAATCAACCTGTCTTCATAGTAGTAGTAGTAGTAGTAGTAGTAGTAGTAGTAGCAGCAGCAGCAGCAGCAGCAGCAACAGCAGCAGCAGTGGTAGTACTGGGGAATTGAACCCAGGGGTATTCTACCTCTGAGATACACCCCCAGCACTGTTTTATTTTTTATTTTTGAAACAGGGTCTCATAAGTTGTGGAGGCCCTCACTAAGTTGCTGAGGTAGTCATGAACCAGTGATTCTCCTGTCTCAGCCTATCAAGTACTGGGATTATAAGCGTGTGCCACCATGCCCGGCTCCTATTTTATTTTGAGACAGGATCTTGTTAAGTGTGCCACCATACTTGGCCAGCCTATCTTATTTTAAACCACTACTTATTTGAACAGTGTCTCCTGTACCATTGTGTCTCTTGCTTGTGTTCAGCTAGTGGAAAAATTTGGGAAACCATGTTGCACTCACCTACTGCTGCATGAGCTACCACTACAGAACTTAATGGCTTAAAATATTTATTGTTCTCATGAATTTTTAAGCTCAGTGGAAATAGCTTTCTTAGACTCCACCTGGGACCAACTAGGTCAACTCCAAGGCTGGGACCTGGAATCCTCTGAATGCTTGCTCACTCTCTTGTTTCCGGAAGGCATGCTAATTGTTGTGGCTGGAGGATGGATTGTGGCACTTTGTATTCTTCCAAGAGTGGCCATAATTATATTTAGGACCCACGTGTTCTCCCAGAAATGAGTCACTCACCCATAGAAAAGTGGGTTTGTGTTCCCTCCCCTTGATGGTGGAAGGACAGTGAATGATCTGACCAGCTGTGTGTGGCAGAAGTCTTGCCAGCCTTGACTTCAGGGCTGGGCTACAAAAGACAGCAAGGCTTTCACCTGGCACCTCTCAGGACCCTCATCCTTAGAAGCCCATGACACATGAAGAGGAACAACATGGTGGACAATCCTAGCTGGATTCTTTATTAACAATTAGAGTTAACCATCAGAGTAGATGAGACCCGACTCACCCCAGCCCCTAAGTTTTGAGCCTTCTCTGCCAATGTCATTTGGAGCCTCTAGAGATGAACTATCCCTATACTCTTGGCCAAATTACAAAGGTGTGAAGTCAAATAAACAGATAACTGTGATAATGCTTTACTTTAAAGATTAAAGACAGGATGTCTCAAAATTTTCTGAAGATCCCAGGGATTGCCTTGAAATAAACATGGTTTTGTTCATCATCCCTACTGAGTTATTTTCTTGGTGTAATTAGAAACAGACACAAGTCTCTTTTCAAGTTTCACTTCTTCCCACCTAAATGTATACTATTTCTTTTTTTTCTAAACAGCATCTTTGCTGTATAATATGGAATCAACATAGCAAAAATGATAATGAGCAAATTTCTGTTAAGTTTGACAATATGTACGCCCAAATTATTTACCTTTATTCTCTAACTTATTTGAGTTGCTAGACAAGATCATCTTAAATTCTAAATTTTGAATGCATGGTAGTGACAGAATCGTCTTACTATACTAGTATTGATGGATTCCAAATTTCATCATTAACATGAGTTCAGTTGATAAGCAAACATCATAGTACTGTAAAAAAATAATAATATAGGAATACTGTGTGGCAATATATAATGGACAATCAGAATGAGATTATTTTGAATAGAATTTTTATATCTTCACCAAATTCTGTGCTAAATAGGGATATACTAACATATAGTTTTGCTTCTGAAATGTTACTATGTTGTTTATTCACCAGGAGAATTCAAATAAATATTATAATTCTCACCTTTCAGAGATAATAAATGAAAATGCTGCACACACTTTATAAATTCATCATGGGAGAATTTTTTTTTCTATAGATGCAAGACTTCATCTTATTGTCTTCTAAATATATCTTCAAGGATCTGCATTAAAGTCCACCAGGAATACTGATTCTCTAATTTCAGTATTTATTGGAATCACCTAGAGTGTAGAAGTCACAGATTGCTCTGCCCCAGGCCCAGAGTTTTGGATTTAGTAGTAGAGCATAACTCACATATCTGTATGTTAAAAGTGCTGTGGTCTAAGGATCATTGAGAACTACTGATGTAAGGGAAGAAGACAGAGGTCTATTGTGTGGGTAAAGCTTTTTCTATTGCTACTCTCTGAAATATACTCTAAATTTAAAACAGCTTTCAAGCCACCACATGGCCGACTCATTTTCATTCATTTAGGGGTTAAATAAGCCATTTCTTTTAGTCACATTTCATCAATATTGGGGCAAAGTGCACGAGGAAAAAAATTGGCTTCTTCTGTCTGAATGTTATCAAGTTCTAAATGGGTTCTAAAATCAACGCTGTGTCACAAGAAAGTTATTGCACATATTTTTCACAAATGAACCACCAGAAATTTGGTTGGTTTTGCCAGTTTGGTTAAAAAATACCCTTAATTCTGTCCCAAACATTTCAACAATAAAAGATGCTACAGATAAAATTAGATTATTCCTGGGATCTCAAAAACAAAAGTGTTCTGTTATAGACAACATGGACATTTGAATCTCAAAGAAGTATGAGTGTTCTCAGGAAAATAGGAAAGACCCTCTCTCCTTAACTCCTGAGATACAGATCTGCTATCTGAAGATTTTCTTTTAGTATTCTAGATATTTTCAACTAACTGGACCTGACTGGATTATGCAAAGAATGAGCCCAGTCAGCAGAACACGAGGTCTGCCCTATAGTACTCGAGTTCTTTCTGTTCACACATTTTCCACTTTCCCTCCTTCTCCATCCTCACTTAGTTGTTTCTTTCTAATTTAGGTGTTTCATAATTGAATGAACTTAGTTTTCATTTCCCATTGTGGATTTGCTTGCTTTGTCTTACTGAAATAGATGTTTATGAACACACACTTTCTATTACTACTTTGCTAAAATGGCTCATTTGTTTTAATTTTTCTTTTTCATTATAAAAGGAAATACATGTTCATGTTTAATGATTTTTACGGGGAGAAACAAAAATATCAAAGGAAAAATTAATATTCCAAAAGCAATCATTAGTGGATATGGAGTAAATATAGTGATAATTTTCTTTATACTCATTAACTATATTTGCTGTATTTGGAATGTTCCAAAATATTAAATGTTATATTTAAAATTTTAAAGAATCAAGTAGTTTTAAAAACTGGTACATATAAATAGAAAAGTTGGAAGAAAATTATAACTTACCACACCAGATATTATCTTCAGTGTGATCTCTTCAGATATTTTTATAGACACATAAGTAGAATGTTCTGAAAATAGAAATTATTGCCTACATTGTTCTGCTACCAGTTTTACTCAATGGGTTCACTACAATAATATTTGTGCATATACCTTTCCTTGGACAAATTCCTATTTAAAAGAATTCATGTATTTAAATGAGAATAGCCTTTGAAAACTTTCTGCAAATTATTATCCAATAAATGGTACCATCTTATTCCTATGCCAACAGTGTGTGAGGACACTTTATTCTACAACTATACAACTTACTAAGTAGTATCATTTTTTAAAGTCTTCAGCATTTTGATAAGCTAAAACTCCTAACTTGTTATGATTTGTATTGCACTCCTTAGTTTATACCCATTTTCATACATCAGTTGATCATTTGCATTTTATTTGTCTGAATGACCTGACTAGAGCTGATATCTATTTTCCTGTTACTATTTTCATTGTTTAATGTATTAGTAGGGAAATCATTAGATCCTAAGATTTTCCTGCAGTTTTCAAAGCCAGCTTATTATTTGCTGTTTTGACTCTTCAGAATATGTTTTCTACACAGTTCATGCTTTTCTAACATCAAAGACAAAAGACTGCTTATTTAAAAGAAAATTATGGTCTGAAAAGTTCAGGAGAGTTTCATTATTGCTTTTACCAGTGAATAACACTTTAGTTTTTGCCTGTTGTTAGTTTTAATGAAACTATTCCTTCAATTCATTCCTGCATCTTTGTACTCATCCCCTAGATGAAAATATGCACATTGCCAGAATCTCTCAGAATCATGTGCTTCTACTGGGGCATCTCTGCTCCTAATGGTTACCAGACTCTGATTTTCCATCACAGTAATCTAATTTTCTTGAAAGGAAGCTTGATATACATTTATACCAAAGTAATAACACTGCATGTATTTTTTTTTACTTCTGGTTTATGTCACTTAAAGTTAAGTTTATGAGAATCATACCTGTAACAAGTAACAGTACTGTATTCTTTCCTTTTTACTGGTATATAATATTTACTGGCTGAATGTATCACATTTATTATGTCTTCTCCTGTTGATGAATGTTTGCTATTTTGCAGTGCAATATGATTAAAAATAATAACATTCTTGTATTTACCTTTTTGATGCATATGTATATATATATACTTCTGTGGAACTAAAGAGTTCCAAAAAGACTTATCATTTTAGTAATTTTTATTAATTAAATATTAATATTAAATATCTACAAAATAACTATTTAAACAAAATATAATAATCTAGGGGACTCATAAGACTATTTAAATAATATGTATGACAAAAAGCCCAAAGGCTGAAAGGAGGAAAATGAAAGTATAATACCACTAAGTTCTTATACTATATATAAGATGGTAGAATAACACTTGAAAGAAAACTGACAAATTAAGGGTATGTACTATAAATAAATTAAATTTTAAAATAAAACAAAAAATTATAGTTAATAATACAGAGAAGAGACAATGGAATCTTAAAAACATATCCAAAAGTAAACATAAAAAGAAGGATAAAAAGTAAAAGAGCAAATGGGACAAATGTATAACACAAATAATAATATATACCAAGATGGCAGATTTAAATATAACTATATAAATAATCATATTAAATGTATATGGTCTGAGTACCATAATTAGAAAGCAAAGATTGTAAAGTTAAATGAAAAACTAAAAGGCCCAATCATATTCTGACTACTTAAAATGTAAAAGCATAATAACCTTAAAGGGAAAAGCATGGGCAGAGGTACATGTTGCTGACACTCATTGAGCAGTTGCCTGAATGGTCATATTAGTATCAAAGTATACCTTGGAGCAAAGACCATTATTTGAAGCAAAAAAAAGTCTTTTTACAATGACAAAAAGCTTAATTCCACAAGAGTACATTAAAACCTGAAACATTTAATTAGTTCGTTAACATATTTTCAGAATACAGAAAACAAAAGTTGATAGAAGTGCAGGAATAAACAAATCCATGATTAGAATTAGATATTTCAGTATTCCCCTGAATACTGAATATCCTCTATATAGATGGAGACAATATGTAAGTATATAGAATACTGTAAAAACACTATCAACCTAATTCAAGGTACATTCCACTCAACATCAGCAAAAGACAATCTTTTCAACTGCACCCAACACATTTAATAATACATACCATGTTTTGTGCCCTAAGACAAATATCAATAAATTTAAAGTGATTAAAGATGTAGATCATATGTTCTTTCACCAAAAGAATTAAATTAGAAATCAATGATAGAATAAGATCCAATATGTCTTAATATTTTTATCTAAAAATACATTTTGAAGCCAAGCATAGTGAGACACATCTATAATTCCAGTACTTTGAAGGCTGAAACAGGAGGATCACAAGTTCGAAGACAACCTTGGCAATTTAGCGAGTCTTGCAGCAACTTAGTGAGGCCCTGTTTAAAAAAAAAAAAACAATAGGCCTGGGATGTAGCTCAGAGATAGAATGCCCTGGTTTAAATCCCCAGCACTGCAAAACAAACAAACAAACACATTTTAAAATAACCCATGAGACCTATGACTTGAAGATGGCGTCTGAGTGAAACACCTCTCCTCAGGCACTGTGAGCTTGAATCAAAACTGCCATAAAAGCAACTTCTTGACAGAAGAAAAAAAAGCAACAAAAAAGCAAACAAAACAACAAAATTTGAACTACAAGTAAAGAGAACCCAGAAAGCCGACCAGGGAGAGCAAAGGAGCCTGACCCCGCAGCAGTGGCGCCAAGCAGTAGAGCTGTGGCAACCATTAAGCCACAGCTGGACACAGGGGTCTACTAACACTGCTGTGGACCCAGAGACCAGACATGGAGTAAGCAACTCCAGAACTCCACATCCTACCCAGGCAGCGGATCCCCGCACCTTCCACAGCGACCGGAACCCACAATATGACCAGTGTAAGCCCCTGTGGGACCACCCCAGCTCACCTCTCCCTCCAGAGCCAGAACAGCGATCAACTGCACCGCAGAGTTGAATCAAAACTGCTGCAAATGCAGCTCCTTGATGGAAGGAAAGAAAAGAAAAGCAGAAAAAAAAAAATGAACAAAGCAACAAAAGCAGCTAAACAGAACCCGGGGAGAACAAAGGAGACGGCATGCACACATGTGCCCTTCAAGCAATTGGATAGAGCAGAAGTGTGGGAGGGACCCACTGCACACAGGGCATAGAGAACTTCCAGGCACCTTGGAAAATGCAGAGATTGGACGAGAAAACTCGCAAGAGCAGCAAAGACATAAATTTAAGAATAGGGAACCATGAGAAGGAAAAATAGCAAAGAAACAATAAGCCACCACAACCACTTAATAACAGATCTCACCAACCCAGAATGGCAGAGATTACCAGAAGAACAATTCAGATCTTTAATACTAGAAACAATACAGGATTTTTGGAAAGAATGTAGGGAGAGTTTGAAAGAAATAAAGGAACAACAACAACAAAAAAACAACAAAAAACAAAGAATCTGACACCAAAGAGAAGCATTGAAGGAAGTGAAAGATGCAATAACTGAAGTGAAGGCATCAATACTAACTATAAACAGTAGATTAGACCACATGGAAAATAGAATATCACTCTTAGAAGATGACCATTCCAAAAATGAATTCATAATACATAATTTAGAAAAAAAAATTTGACAGTATGAATTGGATTTCGATGAGATCTGGGCCAATTTTAAAAGAGCTAACCTAAGAATAATAGGCATAGAAGAGGGATTAGAAGTTGAAACTTACGGAATAAACAATCTTTTCAAAGAAGTAATATCAGAGAACTTTCCAAATATAGAAAGAAACACAGGTACAGGAAACGTACAGAACTCCCTCGAGACAAGACCAAAGAAGAGGTTCACCATGCCACATAATAATCAAGTTGACTAATATAGAGGCTAAGGAGAGAATTCTAAAGGCAGCAAAAGTAAAAGGCCAAATGACATTTAGAGGCAAACCAATTAAAAATCACTCAAGACCACCTAAATCAAGTCATGAAAGCCAGGAGGGGCTGGAGTAACATATTCCAAACTCTGAAAGAAAATAACTTGCAGCCAAGATTCTCCTACCCAGCAAAACTATCTCTCAAAATTGACAGGGATATAAAAATCTTCCATGACAAACAGAAACTGAAAGAATTTATGTCTTCCAAAACCAGCACTAGAGAAAATAATCAAAGAGATTAACTACAAAGAAGAACTAACAAGTAAACGTCAGAACCAGAGAAACAATAATTTCCAGGAAGCAAACAACTAAGCAAAGAAGAACAAACACCACTGAAAACAGAAGTCAAAACTCAAAATCTTAGGAATTAAAAATCATCTCTAAATAATCACACTGAATATAAATGGTCTCAACTCCCCAATAAAAAGGCACAAGGTGGCAACATGCATTAAAACCCAGAATCCATCTATATGCTGCCTGCAAGAAATACACCTTACAAGCAAAGATTCCCACAAACTAAAGGTGAAGGGCTGGAGTAAGGTAATACATGCCAATGGAACTCGGAGACAAGCAGGAGTAGCAACCATGATATCAGATAGATTAGACTTCAAGCCTAAGCTTATCAGAAGAGACAAAGCAGTTCACTTTTTACTAGTAAAAGGAACAATCCAGCAAGAGGAAATAACAATTATCAACATCTATGCCCCAAACATAGGTGTAGCCATTTTCATAAAACAAACTCTGTATGATATAAAGACACACATAGTTCCCAATACACTATACTGGAAGACTTCAATACTCCTCTCACATCACTAAACTGATATTCTAAACAAAAGGTCAGTAGAGACACCTCAGACCTAAATAATACCATAAACCAAATGGACCTATCGATACATATAGACTCTTTCACCCAACTACAACTGAATTGACATTTTTCTCAGCTGCACATGGAAACTTTTCCAAAACAGACCACATTCTGGGCCACAAAGCGAGCACTGGCAAATTAAAAAAATGTAACATAATTCCCTGCATCTTTTCAGACCACAATGGAGTGAAACTAGAAATCAACTCTAAGAAGACCCAGAGTAATCATGTAAACACATAGAGACTGAACACTACATTGCTGAATGAGGATTGGGTCATAGAAGAAGTAAGGGGAGAAATTTTAAAAATTCCTAGAAACCAAGGAAAACAGAGACACAACATATCAAAACCCCTGGGACACTTTGAAGGCAGTACTAGGAGGAAAATTTATAGCACTGAGTGCCCACATAAGAAGAACAGAAAATCAACAAATAAATAACCTAATGACACAGCTCAAAGCACTCAAAAAACAAGAATAGTCCAACCCCAAAGTTAGTAGAAGACAAGAAATTATGAAAATCACAGCAGAAATTAATGAAGTAGAGAATTAAAAAAAACAAAACAGAAAATCAACAAAACCAAAACCTGATTTCTTGAAAAAATAAATAAGATAGATAAACCATTGGTTAACCTAACCAAAACAAAGAGAGAATCAATACAAATTACAAAAATAAGAGATGAAAAAGATGATACTACCACCGACAGTATGGAAACACAGAGGATCATCAGAAACTATTTTGAAAAACTATATTCCAATAAAATGGAAAATTTAGAAGAAACTGACAAATTTCTAGACACATATAACTTTCCTAAATTGAGTCAAGAAAATAGAGAAAACTTAAACCGAACAATATCAATCAAAGAGATAGAAATAGCAATAAAGAGTTTACCATCAAACAAAAGCCCAGGGCCAGATGGTTTTCCAAGTGAATTCTATAAAACATTTACAGAAGAGCTAATCCCAATACTCCTCAAACTATTCCATGAAACAGAAAGAAATGGCACCCTCCCAAACACATTCTAGGAAGCCAACATCACATTAATACCAAAGTCAAATAAAGATAGCTGAAGAAAAGAAAACTATAGGTCTATATCATTGATCAACTTAGATGTAAAACTGCTAAACAAAATACTAGCGATATGCATTAAAAACCACATCAGGAAAATATCCACCTTGACCAAGTCGGGTTTCATTCTTCCTCCAGCAAGGACTCCTTTATTAATCTAATAGCAGGTGTTTATTTACACTGTGCTTCCCATGCACATCCTGTCTCCTCTGCCAGGAGCCAGACATAATAAGATGGGAAACTGACTAAAGACTGATAAAGAGGGCTTTGGGTGCCCCCAAATGTTGCTCCAACAAATGCTTGTACCCATTATGCATACTAGCTACCTTAAGTGCCCCCATAAAAGATAGGTAACAGAAACACATAAGAGACATCTTTCTGCCTCTGTTCTTAATTCAGGGATGTATAAATATGAGATTGAAGAACTCTCAGAGCACAATCTTGTTAGAAATAGAAGTGAAGAGACATGTCTGGCCCAGCAAATGGTGCCAAGTTAGCACATCTGTGAGCAGATGTAACTTACTGTAGCATAAGGAATCCATTCTAATTCTAATCCACTGTATTTCTTATTTATTTCGAATTGATTGTTTCCCCTAATGTTCCTAAGACATTTCCTTTCATAAATATCAAATCAATCTTAACAGAAATAAAACTGGAATTTTTATTTTCAAATATAATAAAAATATATTGGAAGATCACAATGTCTTTAACCCAGAGGATGTATGCCATAGCAACTATTGGTTCTTTTAGCCACTCAGTCAGCAAATATTAAATAACACTTGTTATATAACCAATTGTTTCTTTTTTTCTTGTCATTTATTGTATTTATTTTATTTTATTGGTGCAATGTAATCATACATCTTGGTGAAGTTCAGGGTGATAGAGATAAACATGCATACAGAACTCATTTAGCCTTGTCCCACATTCCCACCTTTTCCCCTCCCCCTTCTCTCCTTCCCATGCTCAGCATAGTGATTGACTTTGATAAGTTTGTGTATATACATCATGCTCATGTCCATTGACGTGTTTCCCTCTTCCCCCCCCTCCATCTCCCTCAGTTATGTCATCTTCTTCACTTGTCTAAGGTTTCTCCTCCTTTGGAGTCCCTCCTATGTCCCACTTTTCCCCTAGATTCTGCATATTAGGGAGGACATCTGACCTTTCACTTTTTGTGACTGATTAATCTCACTTAGCATAATGGGCTCCAGTTACATCTGTTTCCCTGCAAATGACATAATTTTGTTCTTCTTTATGGCTGAGTAAAATCCCATTGTGTACATATCCCATAGTTTTGTAATCCATTCACTAGTTGATAGACATTTCAGCTGGTTCCATAGTCTGGCAATTATAAATTGTGCAGCTATAAACATAGATTTGCACGCTTTATTCTGGTAGTTTGGTTTCCATTCTTTTAGGTAGATACCCATGAGTGATATTGCTGGTTCATATGTTAGATTCATTCTCATTCTTCTGAGGATCCTCCATGCTGTTTTCCAAAGTGGTTGCACTAGTTTTCAATCCCCCAAAACAATGTATTATAGTTACTATTTCTCTACATCCTTGCCAACATTTGTTGTTCTTTGTGTTTTTAATGATTGCCATTATAATTGGGGTTAAGTGAAATCTCAGGATAGTTTTGATTTGCATCTCTCTGTTAATGATGTTGAACATTTTTTCGTACATTTATTCTCCATTTGTATTTTTCTTTTGTGAAGTATATATTTAGTTAATTTGCCCATTTGATTGGATTATTTATTTGGGGGATGCTGAGTTTCTTGAGTTCTCTATATTCTGGATATTAGTCCTCTGTCAGAGGAGTAGCTGGCAAAAATCTTCTCCCATTTTGTCAGCTCTCTGTTGAAGTTCCTTATAGTTTCCCTTGTTGTGCAGAAGCTCTTCAGTTTAATGCAATAGAAGAAATAAGTGTAGAAATTAAGAAATTCCTAGAGACAAACGAAAATAGCGAAACAAAATATGAAAATCTCTGGGACATTTTGAAGGCAGCATTAAGAGAAAAAGTCATAGCACTAAATGCTCACATAAGAAGAAAAGAAAATCATCAAATAAATAACCTAATGGCATGTCTCAAAGCCCTTGAAAATCAGGAACAGTCTAATTCCAAAGCCAGTAGAAGACAGAAAATCATTAAAATCAAAACATAAATCAATGAAGTAGAGAATAAAAAAAATACAAAAAATCAACTAAAACAAATGATGGTTTCTCAAAAAAATAAAAAAGATAGATAAACCACTAGCCAATCTAACCAAAAGAAAGAATCAACCAAATTGTTAAAATAAGAGATGAAAAAGGTAATATTACCACAAACAGCATAGAAATCCAGAGGATTATCAGAAGCTACTTTGAAAAAATTATACTCCAGCAAAATGGAAAACCTAGAAGAAATTGAAAAATTTCTAGACACATACAACCTTTCTAAATTTTATCAAGAAGATATAGAAAATTGAAACTGACAAATAGAATCAAAGAGATTGAAGCAGTAATAAAGATCCTACCATCAAATAAAAGCCCAGGTCCAGATGGTTTCCTGGAGGATCTTATAAGACTAATTCCAATACTTCTTAATCTATTCCATTAAATAGAAAGAAATGGGACTCTCTTAAATACATCCAATAAAGACAGCATCACATTAATACCAAAGCCAAATAAAAACAGCTCAAGAAAAGAAAACTACAGGCCTATATCATTAATGAACTTAGACACAAAACTGCTAAACAAAATATTAGCAAAAATCATTCAAAACTACATCGAGAAAATTATACAACATGACCAAGTCAGGTTCATTCCAAGGATGCAAAGCTGATTCAACATACAAAAAATAATCTGTGTAATTTAACACATAAACAGAACTAAGGGCAAAAATCACATGGTCATTTCAATAGACACTGAAAAAGCATTCAACAAAATCCAACACCCATTCATGCTAAAAATGCTGCAGAGAATCTGAATAGAAGGAACATACCTCAGTATCATAAAGGCAATATACAATATACCCACAGCCAACTTCATATTGAATGGGGAAAAACTGATAGTCCCCCTTAAAAACAATCACAAGACAAGGATATTCACTATCACCACTCCTTTTCAATATAATACTTGAGACTCTAGCCAGAGCAATAAGGTAAGAGAAGGAAATTAAAGGAGTACAAATAGAAAAAGAAGAACTGAACCTATTTCTATTTGCAGATGGCAGGATATTACACTTAGAAGATCCAACAAACTCAACCAAAAGTCTTCTAGAACTGATTAACAAATTCAGCAAAGTATCTGGATACAAAATCAATCTTAAAAAAGCAGAAGCTTCAGCTACCTAGTGAGGCACTCCGCAACTTAGTGAGACTCGGTTTCAAAATAAAGACTAAAAAATAGGGCTGGGGGTATAGCTCGGAGGTAGAATGCCCCTGAGTTCAATCCCCAGTACCGCAAAAAAAAAAAAAAAAAAAAAAAGCAGAAGCTTTCCTGTATGTCAACCATAAATCCCCTGAAAAAGAAATCCAGAAAACAATTCTACTCACAATAGCACCCCCAAAAATAAAATACTTAGGGATAAACCTAACCAAAGAGGTAAAAGACCTCTATAAAGAAAACTATAAAAAGGTGAAAAAAGAAATTGATGAAGACCTTAGAAGATGGAAAGATCTTCCATGCTCTTGGATATACAGAATAAATATCATCAAAATGGCCATCCTCCCAAAAGTAATCTAAAGATTCAATGCAAAACCCATGAAATTACCAAGGTCACTCCTCACAGACATAGAAAAATCAGTCCTTAAATTCATTTGGAACAACAGAAAGCCCAGAATAGCCAAAGTAGTTCTTAGCAACAAGAACCACACAAGAGGCATCACAATACCTGACTTCAAACTCTACTACAAAGGCACAGTAATAAAAACAACATGATATTGTCACAAAAACAGACATATAGAACAATGGAGCAGAATAGAAGACTCAGAAACAAATCCGCACACTTACAGTCAATTGATTTTTGACAAAGGAGCCAAAAATATACACTCGAAAAAAGATAGCCTCTTTAACAAATGGTGTTGGCAAAACTGGTTAACCATATGCAGAAAAATGGAAATAAATCCCATTTCTCATCCTGCTCAAGAATCATTTCAAGATGGATCAAAGACCTAGAAGTCAGGCCAGAAACCTTGTAGCTACTTGTAGAGGTCATAGGCCCAATACTTAAACACATAAGCACAGGTAAAAAGTTTCTCAACAAGAGCCCAAAGGCACAAGAATTAAAATGAGGATCAATCTTTTCTTGATAGGCATTTAAATTGTTTTCAACTTTTTACTATTATAAACAAACTGCAAAGAACATGTGTGTGTGTGTGTGTGTGTGTGTGTGTGTGTGTGTGAGAGAGAGAGAGAGAGAGAGAGAGAGAGAGAGAGAGAGAGAGAGAGAGAGAGAGAGAGGGAGAGAGAGAGAAGAGAGGAAAAGAGAAATCTTTGCTTCCTGGTAGTTTTCCCATTAAACATTTTCTTAAGGGTGGAATTTTAAATTTGTGTTAAGTATTGCCAAATTTCCTTTTTGCATTGGATACATTTAGCTTTAGATTTCTGTCTTTGACTTTGATGACAGCACCTCTGGAATTCTTGGAGGGGAAGAAGAGAAGGCACCTGGTAGAAACAACTCTTTGCAGAAATTCAGTGCTGATTCTGGAGTATAAAGGCCATTCCCTTTTATCTCAAATACGGGCAACTTTGCTTGGTAATCCCAGCTTTAGATCTCCCCAGGTAAATAGACTTTGTTGTGTCATTATGACTGCATTACAGGTCAAGTTATTATGCCAACTCTTATTCCTTCATCCTCCCAAAGGCACTGATCTGGGGCAATAAATTTCTTGCATACTGCTCTCCATCTCAGAGTCTCTTTTCCAGCGAACCTGACTTCAAACATCTGTCAATCTGTATTCCATACAAAGTGCCACAAAAAAAATAAAGTATAAACTTTTCCGATAATGAAAGGCCAAGGGAATTCATTGTTCATACCTTACAAGAATACTAAAATAAAATCCATCAAACAGAGAGATAATATTTGTATTAGTACATTTTCCATTGCTATAACAAAATACTAGAAGTGGGGAACTCTGTTTAAAAAGAAGGTTTATTTATAGCTTGCAGATTT